>QANW01008701.1:321439-389233 GCA_003254865.1 Dryas drummondii | reverse complement strand
TTTTTTTTTTTTTGTATGAGTTGATGGGGTGTGGTGGGTGAAGGGGTGTGTTATGAGAAATTTTGTGAAATATATAAAATAGGGGTATTAGAGTAATTGGAGGAGTGTGTTAAAAAAAAATTTAAAATTTTGAAAAAAAATAAGAGGTGTATAAGAAAAAAATATGTGAAAAAAAAAAAAAAAAAGATGTGGAAATAAGCCCTCTTAACCAATCGAGGCCTTTCCAGAGTAGCCGAGTAGGAGATGAGGAAACGTATAGTACAGAAACAAAAGCGTTTTCACTTGAACATTTCCTCCTACTCTGTTTTATCCGCCGTTTACAACCCGAACCCACATCCACAATCACCCAGTCTTTCACAAGAATGGCCGAAAACACTGAAATTGTAAGCAAAGAAGAAGACCCTAAAGGACCCAGAAACTTGTTCTCACTCTTCCCCAAGTTCAAGCTTCAATTTCCATTCTTGAAGCAAGAGCCAGAATCAGCGGTGCCTGTTCAAGATGAACCAAGAAAAGCAATAACTGGAGAAGAAGGAAGTGGAAGTAAGACTCAGAAACCTGACATTGTGAGGTTTCCGAAAGCGCAAGTTGCGGTTCCTCCTCCTGTGGCGGTTGAGAATGAAGAGCCTGGGAAGACTTCCAATCCTATTATACTTTGGCAGGTATGGCCTTTTCGTTTTTGTATTTTTTTTAGTTTAAATTAACATGAATTTATTTTGGGGTTTAGATAAAAATGGGGGGAAAGAGGAGAAAAAAAGCATAGAAAAGAAATTGAACCTTGTATTTGAATCTGGGTTTCAGTTATGATGCATATAACTTGAGTTTCTTGTATCCTCTTGTTTGAACATACAAGTTTGTGTGGACTTAAATTTCTCAGACAAAATTTGGATGCATCATGCTGTTTGTTTGAACTTTTGATTACAACAAACATAAATTGGATAGGAAGGGTTGTAGAGGCTTTTTAGCACGCAACTGTGGACTCACAACACTCGTTCATGGTTTGATTTTGTTTGTGCACAAAAGCTTAAAACTCAGCTTGCTCTTTGTTTGTTCTCAAATTTGCAGTAATTATTTACTTGATATTGTCTGGTGAGACCTTGTTCCCACAACTGGTTGCTTGTAATAGAGGTCAGTCTATATGTGTTTTAAGTGGTTAAGCAGCCTAGCTTAGTAAATGTATGGTATTTTGAGGAGGTTTAGTATGGAAAGGTTGAGAAGATCATTTTACTTTACAGTGGACTGATTAGGGCTTGTGGTCTTTATCTTATGGGAGCTCCAGAGGGATTACAAATATTTTATGAGGATTTTTGTTTGAAGGTTGGTGATGACACAGTCGTGTCCATGTGACATGATGATTATTTTAGTAGTGGTTAAAGGTCTCAGGATGAGTCCTTAGGTATAGTTCAAAAAGATATATAGGGGAAATGGTCATGGAATAATTAAGGAGATATAGGAATTGCATGGACATAGTTGGTTCAACCTATGGTATGGCCAATAGGTGAGGTAATAATGTCAATGATAAAGTTTATGGTACATTATTAATGGATGGTGATATGTTACCAATAATTTGAATGATTTGTGTTGAACAGTCAGCCCCTTCAACCTACCATTTCATTATCGTATGGAATGTAATTATGGTCAATCACTTTAAAGGAGGCAGTGGGACTTGAAACTTCTGTTTTAAAGGATTTGAAAATCGTGAATTGGATGAACTTTGCATCTCTTGTGAGACATCTAGATTATGTTCATGCTCAGCTGAATCTTTGCATGATTTAGAAAAGTTCCACTAGTGGTCCTTAATCCATAAAAGCTCTCAGATTGATGGTTAAAATTCATATTTCATGTTACAAGGAAGCGCATGAAGGAAACACAGAACAATAACAGTTGGAATGGTTCTGGTGATGGGATGAGTCACTTGCCCTCCTTCCTCTCTCTCTATCTCTTTCATGTTTTTATGAACCTAAAGTTTACACACACTTGTCAGTCTTTGCCTTATGGTACATGGTAATCTAAGACAATGTGCACTTTTTAAATTTGAAGATAACTCCCATCTCTTATAGTTCACTCGGGTTCACATTGTATACATTCATTGAGGTGAGAGGCCGGCACTCATACTATGTGAATCTGTGTTTTGTCTTCTGCTGATGTGATGAAATTATCGTAGTTGACACCAACTTTGTGGGATTTATGTAGAAACTTGCCGTTCAATTCAAATTTTGAAAGTTTTGTGTCCAATCCATGAGTTACAAAGGTCATTGGCTTTCTGTCCATTCTTGTTGAAAAAAACTTTTCAATGAATTTTTTTTTCTCCATCTTGGTTATTTTGTTTCTGTATTTTGAAAATTTCCTTTCTCAATTCAGATTCATTAGGTTCTTCATAGTTTCTACTGATCGCTATTTGGTATTGGGCACATGTCATATCAAATTTCACAATCACAGTGATAAACGTATACTCAAAATAGATGAGGAAAATGAGATAGGCTTATAAATTTTTCAGGGTGTCTATATACTGTAGGTGCAAACTATGTATTGTTGGAGGTTCAAATATCATGTTGAAGGCCATATCAGTATCTGAGATAACATGTTTGTCAAATGTGAGTTAAAGAAAAGAAATGATGAATAAGAGGGGCTATGGATTTGGTATTGTATTTGGCCGTCATCCAAACATTTAGTGAGGACAGCAACTGTTTGGTTGATTCGTCTTTATGTTGACTTTTCTTTCTATTCAGTTCCGAATTTCTACTCTTTTTAATTGATTATATAAGTCATCCTTTTCTCAGCTTGCCCTATGAATATGAACACCTTGGTTGTGGCTTCTATGGCAGATGGTTGAGTTTCATTACACCTTGTTTCAGCTATGAATATGAACAGACTGAAATGGAAAAGAAAGGGCTAGACCCTGCGAATGCCCTTCCAATTTAAGTGTTACTTATTTCCTTTAATTATTTAATGAATTTACTCTACCTACTTTCAGGTTTATGCTATTGGAGGGTTTCTGGTTTTGAGGTGGATCTGGGCAAGATGGAATGAAAGAAGGGATCAAAAGGGCGGATCTGATGACGAAGGATCTTCTGTTGATGAATAAGTTTCGCATGTGCCATAGTTAACCACTCGAAATATGGAACATTGAAAATGCAAGTTATTTTATGGATTCTTAATATAAAATTAGTACATGAAAACATAATATACATTGTTGTGGTTAGTAAAGAAAGTGTTTTCCCTTTGATTTCCAGCCTTCATTTTGTCACTATTAGCTATTAAATTAATGCTTTTTTGATTTGGTTCTTTGTTCATACAACTACATTGCAACACATATATTTACAGCTACAAAGCCTGCGCTGAGCAAACTACATTGCAATTTATGTATTTCTTAGGCTTCACAATCACAAGGTTATGTTGCATATTTTCTACTGGTGATCGCACATAAAAAGTTGGATGGTGGTTGGATGGTTTTTAATTTATTTATTTTTTGTATCTGGTTTTTCATTTGGCTTGGTATGTGTACTGTTTCTGCATTGTTTTTGGTACATTAAGATGAGATTGAACCCATTGGCCAAAAAAAAAAAAAAAAAAAGATGAGATTGAACCCATGTGGCTTGTCTAAATCTTAACTTTGGCCCCACCTTTTCATTTGCACTTTGGTATGGTATTTGTAGGACAGATACCATATGATCGATGTGATCATACGTATGAACAGATCTAACGGTTTAAAATTTATATTCTAGTAATGGAGAATTGAACTTGAAGAAGCCATCAGAACTTAAGGATTAACCACATCATTTTTCTTTTTTCTATACGTTAAGGGAACATGTCATTTTTTTTTTTCTTATTTTCTATAAAATAGAAAAATAAAAAAGAACGATCGATTAATTAAGTAGTGAGGAAAGTGAGATAATGAGTTAAAGATTAGATATGTAACATATGTTTAATATCTATAATAAACTTTAAAAATAAAAAATAAAAGAAAAAGGAAAATTTGATTTTTGTTTTTTTGGTTAAATTAAAAATTAATTAATTTTTGTGAGAGCAAGAGATTTGTGTAACTGTGTAAGTGTTAACGTGTAATCAAACGTTTGGTTGAGGTGACGGAACCGTTACGACTGAGGATGACACCACAAAATCTCATCATTCACCCAAAGCTCCCAACTTCATAACTGATAACCCTTCCGTTCCGTCTCCAACGTTCCGTCACTTAACCCCAAACGCCGTCGTCTCCTTCTCTCTCAATCCCAAACCCTAACCCTAACCCTAATGGCTTCCTCCGACGACTTCCCTCTGATCGACTCCTCCCACCTCCACGCGCCCACGCGCCCCCGCGACACCACCAACAATGGCGATTTCTTCCCCCAACCCTTCCCCAACGAATCCGGCCCGAATCCGAACCCGAACCCGACCCAAAACCCTACCACCGCAAAACGGAGCAATTACTACTACAAGAAATTCAAACCCTCCTCCGCCGCAAACCCTAACCCTAGCACCACCAGCGCCACCGAGGCCGAGTCCTCCAGCGGGCCCGAAACGGCGTCGTACCGCGCGGACTATCGAAAGGACCGCGAGGAGTGGAGCGACACGGCGATCGCTTGCCTTCTAGAAGCCTACACCGAGAAATTCAACCAGCTGAGTAGGGGAAACCTGAGAGGGAGGGACTGGGAGGAGGTGGCTGAGATGGTCAGTGAGCGATGTAGGAGTGGCGGTGGTGGTAAGAAGTCGACGTACAAGAACGTGGAGCAGTGTAAGAATAAGATTGACAATTTGAAGAAAAGGTACAAGGTGGAGCTGCAGAGGGTCACTAGTGGTGGTGGGTTGGGGGTCAGTCACTGGCATTGGTTTAAGAAGCTTGAGGTTATTTTGGGGACTTCTGTTGGGCCCAAAGGCGGCGGTGGTGGTTTGGATGAGGAACGGGGAAGCAGAGCTAATTGTAGTGCTGCTAAGCAGCCTAAGAGGTATTGTAAATTGTAGTAATAAATGTTTGGTTCATGTTTGTTGTTGAATCAATTGTTTTGCTTTGTGGGGTTTGTCATTTGGGTAAAATAGTTAAATGGGGTGCAATAAAAGTTGTGAATTTTCATGTGTTTTTAAGTGAGATTTATAGGAGATGAAATTATAGGAGAATGTGAAATTTATGAAACTGCTTGAACTTTTTTATCTTTGGAGTGGAGGTAATGGCACTGCTTTCATGTTTCGATATTGTTACTGGTGAAAGACAATGGCGAAAGTAATTTATTATAGGTTTTCTTGCTCAAATAGTCAAATCAGCTTGTTGGGTGTGCTTGATTAATGATTATTGGTTTTCTTTTCCAAAACAAAACATCTTCATGGAGCGGCAGATATTTCTATTGGCAGATACACGCCTGGCGGTGCTGCCTTTGCAAGCAACCTGAAATCCAAATCGATGCCAAATCTAAAATGGCGTAGAGTAATGTTTAAAATAACCGGGGCTGCATTAGCTGGGGACTGCCAGAGTATTGATCCTGAGGTGCAAGCTTTAGATGAAATGTTATTGAATCTATAATATTTGATCACTTTGTGCAGAATAACTGAGCGGTCTTATTTCTGTCTTCAGGTGGCAATGCAGATTGCTAGGGAAGTGGCAACAGCTTGCCGCCTTGGGGTGGAGGTATTTCCTAAACTTGCATTAGGTTTTACTTCCAAACCTTGATAGTATAGTTACTTTCTTTTTTTGAATTAAAATTTCTGAATTCTGTTCTTTCTAAAGGTGGCAATTGTTGTTGGAGGCCGTAATTTCTTTTGCGGAGACACTTGGGTGTCTGCTACTGGATTGGATAGGTCTACAGCATACCAAATTGGGTAATGTCCAATGTATTGACTAATTGTGATTTCTAGCTTGTGTAGTCTACTTTTGTTCAATTCTTTGGCTTAAATATCATCTTAATTATGTTCTATATGATCATGAGCAACAATGTGCAATTTCTGTTTCTGATTCTATGAAAGTGGAGTTATTACTTCCAATGTCCACATTATGGTCTGTCAACTTAGTCATATTTTTTTAGTAGCCCAAATTTAAAATACATTGTTACTTCATCAAAACTAGTTTGGTCTACGTAAAAGGGGCCACTTTTGATATAAACATGTCGTGGATGTTGTGTATTGGGTGTGTGCATCTTTAGGTTTGGGTGGAGGAATTCTAGGGGTTTTTAGAATTAGCTAGATTTTGCATATGCTGCTTGTTTGGAAGGAAAGCAATGTGGGCATAATTCAGATTTGCCTATAACCTGTTTTTAAGTCCTTTATTTGCTTGCATCTTTGCATTTATATCTTAAGGTCCTTAAAAAGGAATAATGATTTAATATACTCGTCCTTAAATTTCTGCTGGTACTTGCATTCAGTACGATGGCAACAGTCATGAATTCTGTACTACTTCAATCAGCTTTAGAGAAGGTGGGCATTCAGGCCCGTGTCCAAACAGCATTAACAATGCCAGAGGTTTCTGAGCCATATAACCGGCTACGAGCCATTCGACATCTTGAGAAAGGAAGAGTTGTCATATTCGGTGGCATTGGTGCTGGTACAGGAAATTATCTCTTCACCACTGATATTGCAGCAGCCGTACGAGCTTCTGAGAGTAAGATTCTACCCTGCCCCCCTATTGATTTGTTTTCTGATATCCTCCTTTCTTTCAACCATGATGTGCTCAGTGCTCTATATATATTTTCTGGTGTCAGTTAATGCAGATGCAGTCCTCAAGGGTACAAACTTTAATGACTTATATGACTGTCATTCTAGCAACAGCAGTGTCACTGTTGATCATATTTCCTATAGGGAGGTTGTTTCTAGAAGCATTACCTCCATGGACATCATGGCTATAACGTACTGCGAAGAGAATGGAATTCCTGGTTTGTCTTATTTCTTTCCTATTTACTCATGTGTATTTCTTTCCTATTTACCTTTTTACTAAAAAAGTAAATATGCTCTCTCTGTAGTTGTAATTTTTAATTTGCTGGAACCCGGGAATATTTCAAGAGCTTTATGTGGAGACCAGGTTGGCACTTTGATTGATCAAGCAGGAAGGATAAGTTGATGCATATGGAGCCATCCATTCTGATGTTTTCAAGTGCTGTGCAAAATTATAGGAAGAACCACTGGTCTATAGTTCTGAAAGGAGATCAAGCTCAGAGGGGGAACGTAGAAGGCCATGCAAACTTTTGAAAAAAAAAAAATTAATATAAGTTGTTCTGTTGTAGATACCAATGTGTTGAGCATATTTGTTGTTTGTAATTACAATTTTTGTCTCTTCTATTCTATTATTTTTGTGAGCATTACAATTAAATTAAATGTCACTTAACTCAAATCGCACAACATCATTTGCATATTTATTCTTTATGATTATTGGTAATATAAGTTTGTTATTATTTCATACTTAATTGATTAAGACCGAGTTTATTTGAACTCAATTATTTTGAATCTTATTCTTAGCTCAACATTTTGTATGTAATTTCCCCCCTCCTCCCACATTTATACTTGCCAAAAAAAAAAAAAAAACTACAGCAATTGATAATTTATTCTTGTAGTTTCCTTTGTTTTAAAACCATACCTCTTTAAAGCCCAATTTCTTAAATAAAAGTATAAAACCCCTCTATTAAATCAAAGAAAATTAAAATTTAAGAGATATGTATTATACAAAGAATTAAAGATAATTGATGATTATTATTAGTGCAACAAATGTGTAAAACACAGTTCTAACAATAATTTTTTAACATGCTCATAATAAATAAACTCTAACTGTAAATATCTATATAAATTCACAAAGTTCTTATGAATATATTTTGGGTTTAGTGTCATTTAAGAATGTGGTATACATTTCAATCATTTATACTAATTTTTCAATAATAGAAAGAGTTAAAATAAAAAAAACTTTTAAACACTATTGAAATTATTTGGTAAGATATTAGTGAGAATTAAATATTTATATTTCAGCCTCCGCAAGTATAGAATATTTTCTCCGCCCTTGATAAGGCTTAATTTTCTGTATTTGTAGTTTATGTTGTATTTGCATCGATTGTAATTTCTCTCAGAAAACTTCAGGGGTTTTGTGAGAGAAAACAAGTAAGCGAGATAAGATTAATTCGTTCGTCGTGATTTGTAAATGTAAAATATTGTGTAATATAACAATAAATTTCTCCAAAGAGATAAACGAAAAGTTGTTTCCCATATGTTTTCTATTTTCTAGCAGGTTTTGACGATCCAGTAAAGCCAGATGACTTCTTTTGTCAATTGGGTTTCCCGCATGGACAAAACAATATTAAAATCCATTTACTTTCAAGAGCTTGTTTCGAACTCATATGGTGTCCCTTAATAATTGCATAGTTTTGAAAAAAAAAAAAAAAAAGAGTGGTTTCAGCAAAACTGGAATTTGTGCAAGTTAACCTAACCCCAATAGAATTGTGATTGATTGATTGTGCAAGTTTGTTATTTGCTGAAATTTTCAGTTGAGAGAGAGAGAGAGAGAGAGAGAGAGAGAGAGATTTGGGACATGCAGTTGATGAATGCGGTAACAGCCCATGAACTAAATTACAAATGCATGGGTGCAATATCGGTCATACAATTCATGCATGTAGATATTGCCAAGTAACTGTAATAAAAACAATTTGCAAATCATTTTAGTAAAATCACATTTTCTGTTGGGAAGCCAAACATCAGTTCTACCAATCAATATAGGCAAAGGGAAACTAACAAAATCAAGGAATATACCATCACTAAAAGCAAAATTTTATTGCATCCCAATCCAAGTATACACTGATGCTGGTGAAAAAAAATGTTTCAATACAGAAATTGCCCAAAATCTGTAGTCTGTACGCAGGCTAACCTCATTTAGGAGATAAATTGCAGCCTTTATAACTACCTTACGAGCACCTGATGAAAATGTATGGGAAGTAGACAACCATATATACACCAGGTCGTGCTTGCAATATTTCTGATTTTCCTTTTGCCACTCCACAGACCTGCCTATACTAGAAATGGTCTTCAGCTAACTCTACATCCTCTGTACAACCAATCCCGAGACCCGTCCCAAATTTTAGGGTCATTCCATCTGCGTCACCTCTCATGTTTATTTGATGGCATGCTATAAAAAAAATCTTGGGAACTATTCTAAAAGAGACTTCGAACTCTATGAAAATTTCCTAGGTGGGAGAACCTTAAGTGAGTATAATGAAGGTTGCGCTGAAACCCTTATTTAGGCGGGAAATAACTATCATAAATAGAAAGTTGATCAAATGCCTCGTAGTTAGCCTTTAGTCCGACAAATTGGCTACCTAATTGAGCACAGCCAGCATCTGGCCACCTGCAGCCTCCATCTCGCATGCGTTGCGGGCATAAAGTTTCACATACTCGACCAAATGGATTGCTGGAAGCATCGTCTGCCATAACTGTAATTGAAACGGAGAGGTCTGATTTCTCATCACGCTGCACACTGCCATCTGCTTCTTTTTTTGAAGAAGAATAAAGAGATTTCTGTGGAGGTTCAATTGGGCTGTTTTCGATGTCAACAGTGCAATCTCCACTGCTTGAGAAGTGAACCTTGCATCCCAGAGATTGTATAGCTCGCTTTATGGCTTCACATTCCTTGCTTGCCCTCTTGGCCAACTTCATAGCTGAGTTGCTGAGTTGCTTCTCACTTCGTAAATCTGCACTCAACGATTCCATGAGAGTGGTGATTTCTCTAGCCTTCCTTTCTGCTGCTTCTTTTGCCTGTGAGAAGTGTATACATATCCAACAGAAAATAATGTTATTCACGTAGCATAAGCAAATGTGACAGGCCATTTATTTTTGGAAAACAAAACAATCAGAGATATGCCAAACATAAATCATCTTCCACGAACACAACAGGCTTTTCAATACAACTTGTACTGACTATGACACGAACATAACAGGCTTGTCAATACAACTTGTACTGACTATGACAATCACTTGTATCCTTTTTAATTGGGTCTGTGAATCAGGGCTTGTAATTCCAAATAAAACTAGCCAACACAACTTGTGAACTCTCTGGTTTTGCTAGCATTTGGATCAAGTTCATTTTTGATTTATTAAGAGACATTAGTGTTGAGTTTCTACTTCATGAAGAAGCGTGTCATTTATCTGACAACAAATGAATACCACATGACACGAACCTGAAAACAATGCAAATTGAAAACCTCATGACTCAATTGCAACCTCTACTGTGAGATCCAGAACACACAACATATAAACATTGGATCTAAAGCATTTATCTCCGATTTTCTTGCTTAGCAAAACTAGGACACCCTACTGGGTTTAACCTGCAACCCCCACCGCATACTTATGGCTTAAGAGAGATGCCATTTTTAATATAATATCTAAACTTGATACGCAGAACTGTGTAAAACTTGTGAGACAAATTCTCACATACATTAAAATGCAAAGAAGCATTTAATCTCTCTCTCAATATATAGAAAAAATAGAGGGGAATCAGAGGGAAGATTTTAGAAGACAGGATACAGGCGTAAGAACTATTACCTTCTGCAGTTCAGAGAATTTAATATCCATCTTCCTAAATTTAGCTTCAACTTCTCCAGATTGAGCCTCTGAGGGACAAGCCCATCGAAGATGGAATTGAGGCCAAAGAGTTGGTGCTAGAGCTGCTGCTGGAGGTAATAGTGGACCATCGTGCTTCAATGGATCATAAAAGTAGTTATAGTGCACATGAGAACTTGCCTCTGAAGCACGCAAATCAGCCAAATATGCCCACAAGCATCCACAAGCTTCAGGTACACCACATTGTTGCCTCTCCTTTTCACTGAATTGACATAAGCAATCAGGGAAAAGTACTTCTAGCATTATTATAAAAAACGCTCATAGAAATGACAAACAGGGACAAAACAATTAAATGTTTACTGAGCTGAAGATTTTGGTTTTTGACAGGTGCAGCAAGTATGATATGTGACAATGGATATAAAAATACCAGCAAATCTTACAACTATCAACATTAGGAAGACAACTCCGGTCATGGACACACCAAATAATTAGCAAGGAAAGAACACATACACATGGACATTATAATATGGGAAGAAATTAGGAAAAATGTATCACCCAACTTACAAAAAGCTCAAAAAGTAGAGAAAAAATGTATATCAACTCATTATAACGAATTCCACCTGTACACAATTTGATATTTCTTCCAATTCATAATATAAAGTAAACTGATTTTTGCTTACCAGCTCATATCGTTATGTGCTACATCTTTCAAAATATTCATGAAGTTTAATCCTTTTCAAGCCTCAAAAGTGCATAGCTGAAATATCAAGTTAATCTATCCTTGCCCAGTCAAGGATGGATGTCAAGTTTCAAAGCATTTGAAACATGCCTTTCTCTTCCCCATTCTTATGCCAAGTCTATCTCTATGCCGACTATATGCAACCATATGATGATTTATAATTACCCAGTTTCGCTTCACCAAACTTCTCAAATCTATCAACAAAGCAATGCCCTGTAGGGATATTTTGGATGGTTGAAACTATTTACTTTAAAGGATAGAATTTAAATTTGTTAGGGTTTTAGGTTTTCTATCTTGTTATAAATAGAGGCTAAAAGCTGCGCTGAAAGGGCTCTAAATTTTGATTATATGATAAAATCTTGATAACTCAAGGTTTGCCATTTGTTCCCCCCTCATAAACATGGGATTTATTATTCATCAAAATATGCCTACATCATACCAAGCTCTAAAAGTAAAGCCACTGCACTCTACGATAACTAGATGATAAAAAAAAACTGTGAATTCACCACCCTACGATAACTAGGTATTGGTTTTGATTCCACATTATGCAGTCTAATCCAAAGGGGGACTAATAAAGTAAGTGTATATCAAAGATCAAAGCCCTAAAACCAACTGTTTCAGGGTTAATGCTCATAAAGGAATTTACCTATTACAGAAGAAGTTCCCAAAGCGACAGGATAGAACACAATCCAATAGATCCACCAAGAAAGCCTAAATCACCAAATAGTAGAAAAGTCAATGAGCTATTGTTCCTCAACAAGTTAAATTGAAAGAAAAGATAATGAAGTTGAATGACACATTCAACTACAATTGTGAGCTGTTTCATTAAAAAGAGAAAAAGTGTACTTATGGAAGGATACATACCGAAGAGAACTCAAAAGCAAAAGGATACATCCGCAACAATTGTGAAACACAATCAACCCACTGCAAGAGAATAAAACCTAGATTAATTACTATAAGCATGCTGAAGAAACAGTCTTGATGTAACGTATCCTATTTCTGCAAGAGTAGTCTGGGTGGAGAGGAACTAGAGGATTTTTGAGAGAGCAAGGGGTGAGCAGATGGATCATTTGTGGGGTAGGATTAGTTTTTGGGCATCCCTTATGGCGTCCTTCAGGGTTTAGGGATTGCTTTTTTTCAGGCTATTTTTCAATTTTACTGTTTTCATGTAAATGTGATGTTTTTACTGATTTGGTTGTAGATAAGTACTCTAAACTGATTAGTGGACATCTTGTCCCGTTTTTGGTAACTTTCGTTTTTCTATTAATGGAAGTATGCTACTTATCAGGACAAAGTTGAGTAAAACGATTTTGTTTCTGAACTTTTGGAAGGTGGGAAATGTAGGTGGATGGGCAGAGTACTTTGGGAGGTGACAATAGCACCATCTTTCAAAAATTTAAAATCTAACCACAGTCACCAGATCAATTCCAATGGCTATTAATTGCAGCAGGACCTTTACATTTAAAACATTCACATATAGATTTATACGTATAAAAAAAGTAAGTCAAACCCTTAGTGCATTGATAATACCCATATAACAAGGCACACCTGTAAAAATATGGGAGAATAGTTGTTTGAATTCTGTGCATGAGAAGTAGGAGCTTGAGTTGTGAACGACCCTGATGACTGCTGGCGCATGGGTGGCGAAGGGATACTCCCAGTAGAAGCCTGCATTGTTAATTCAGAAGGTATTCCTGTTAGAGTTGGCATGCCAACTCGATCTGCAAATGGGTGACCAAATGCTAGCCAATCTTTCTCAACAAGTGCCTGCATCAAAGTAAACAATTAAAAAATTGTTCGGTCACATCAAAATTATAAGTGCATATTCTGAAAATTAAAATTCTAAGTCAATAGATAGATGCAACTGTCAGCATCTGACAATATGATTAAACTAAATTTTTGACAATGCAACCCTGGGAGAAGTTGAATTCCAAGATATGACTAGTTCCATAATGTTGCAAAGTATGTGACTCTAGCATGGCTAATATAAAATAAAAAATGAAACAAATATCTGTTTACACTAGACCTTGCATGCAAAAAACCCGAGAAATACCAGTATTATAAATCAGCATGTCCTTTCCTAGCAACAGCTTAGAAATAACTTCCTATGCCTAAGGCCCAAAGATAAGAAAATGCAACTTTAACTGTCCAGATATGTCCAGCAGATACCTGAAACCCAGTCAAAGTCCGATAGTATGGATCAAGCAACAAAATGGCAAGTGAAACCAGCTGAGTAGTTCTATCCCATCCATCACTAAACAAAAGAATGTCAAATTTAGAGGTTTAACACACCAAAAATGGAAAAGTAAATACAACAGTAATGGACCTTACCTGCAGTGTACAAGCACTGATGCTGATTCCAAAGCAACGCGCGCAGCAATCCAAGCTGAACCAGCCAAGACACTTTGAACATGTATTAGCCAACCACTGTCTCCAAGAGTTGACACTGAAGCAGACATACTGCTAAGGTTGCCTCCACCCCAAGTCCATCCACCATGTCTCTGTCAATAGCAACAAGTATAAACATATATTTAGACCCACCTCAAACACTGCATTTTTGGCTAACTTAAGAAGAAAGGCCATAAGAAACTTCATCTCCCCATACTCTTCATCTCTCTCTCTTTTTTCATTGTGACAACATACTTGCTTCTTACCAAGCCTCAAGATCAGTGGCAAAGCCTCTTTGAAATCAATGGGGGCCACAACCCCTCTGAGGTCTCTAAATTACTTCAATTCATTTTCAAATTTAATGCATGTAGTATTGGAATTGTTGCCTTCTTTATCTATAAATTAGGGATTATTCAACTCTAATACACTCTTTTTCTTCAATTGTAAAAATTAACTTATTATAGTTTAATTTTTCTACCATATAACAAATTGCATGTGCTAGAGAATACACCAAATTTGGGGATGGTACATTACCTCCAAATTTTTGTTATCATAAACGATTGAAAACATTTATTTTCTTATGTCTGGTCACTTTTATGCACTTTAGAAGTTCATATCAAATACAAATTATCATTTGAGAAGAAACACACTTTCATATCAAACAAATGCATATATCAGAAAAGACAAATTTGAGGTACCACAGGTTAACACAGATATAGAATCAGATATTCATAAGATATCAAGACTAACCAAGAAAGATGACATTCCATCTGATGAAGCTGCACCATGAGTATCTAAGTAGTCTCTGAGCCGAGCAAAACTCTCTCTCATCGCATGTATGTTGTCTATCCCAAAGAAAACTATCTGAGATCCATAAGAAAAATTGTATGTTATATAGTTTCCCTATGAAACACCACAAGATGCATAAATGAAAAATTAAACCTTAGACAGACCTCAGATTGAAAATAATTTGAAGATGACTCAGAGCCACCTCCCATGGCACCATTAGCCAAAGCATTTTTTCGAGGTCTTGCATCAGCTATATATAGCTTCCTGGTGAATAGAAAGAAAATCAATCGTTTTAACCTACAAAATCATATGACATACAGGTTCTAAAATAATACAACCTATTTTATTTATCTGAAAAATGTTTAACACCACCGCAACTTATTGAACCCCAAGCATCCCAAGCATAGAAGAATTAGGGAATAAGAACAAATGAAAGCAAAAAGTAATTGATGAGGGTGTGCATCATGGAAGGACATACAGTTAATTGAACACCTATTAAAGGAATTCCATTTTTTATTACTAATAAGAAAGTGATTCTTCTGATAAGCCCCTTATGTTTGTTGGGTTGCACATTGCAACACTATCAATACTCAGTCATTGGAAAGCATATACAAAAAGAAAAACTAATAGCCCTTTGGGTTAGTTCAGGTGGTGAGGGAGGGTGGGGGGAAATGAGTTAGAATAAGGATAGGTCAACGGTTTGATCCCATCCAATGTAACAAAAAATTAAATAAAATAAACGAATGTGAAAAACATAACACAATAAAAAGTAACCAAAAAGAGGAAGTAAATTATCACTTACCTACGTTTACCTCCCGTACCAGCAAGTTGAGTGCAAAGTGCAGCAACAAGCTTTTCATCTGTATTGCTGTAGACAAATGAATGGATGTGAATATGTGGATCAACACAATTTCATCAAAACCCTTCAAATAAATGATAATATAAATATCTATAGGTGCTCTAAATTCCAAGCATCAAAAGTACACCAAATATATATGTACAACATAATGACATCATTCCTTTTCAGAACTGTACCCTTGCATATTTTTGTATGCTTGTGTGTGCAGTGTGCACGCATGTATGTGACACTGCTCCCTTTCTGTGTGCATGATGAGACTGGGGATTTTGTTTTTGTTTTTTTGTTTTTTCAATACAAAACCAACTATTCTTAATAAACTACAAAAAAGTACAAGAGATGCAGTGAACAAGCAATCCACAGAAAAACATTACAAATACAGAAACTACCCGCCCTCCACAACTCACAACCAATGACAGTTAATGAGAAAACCAGACTGAGGATGTTGATTTGAAAAGATAGTTCATATTACCTCCTCATATTCATCATGATACCAACTAAGGGTTGGGATGAACGTGCTAGAACTGCTCCCGTTCCTGTAAGTCATCATGAATGTAAAGCACAAGTATGAAGAACACAACATAACAAGCAACAAAAGACTTATTGCATACTTGGATGGCACCAAGTAACTACAGGCAACCGACATCTTGCGCGGAAGTTGCAAGCCTGCTGCACTTCGTCATCACTAGCATCAGCAAGCATGCAAAGCTATTAGTTGCATAGTTCCAAGGTCAGTGAAGTAAGCCTCACTAAACCTGAAAAAGCTTAGGTCATAAGTATGAAAGGATGGATATCAAAGTCTTACGTAATGGATTTTGGAACTATCAAGGCAAATGGATAACTCTGGCACATTGTATAGCTGGAATTTACACTACTAATCCTCCACAAATCATTGGACAATGTGAATGTCTCATCTTCAATCATACTCATCGAAGCACAGAAGGAACCTTTTCCAAGAAGCCGAAAATACTCATTTAGTAACCGCACCTTTGGGTTAGTGTTAATAAATTTGGAAGGTCCAGAAACAAAAGCATAAAGATCCCATAGGCTTGCTGGCTTTGTACACTTTAATAATGCACCAAACACTCCACGTCTCTGCAAAATTTTTTTTTCCAAAAAAAAAAAACCTACATTAGACAGCTGTTCACATGCAAGAAGCAACAGAATTTACCATGATTTTGGAAAATTTTATGTTTTGACACACAACCCCACAAAATTCAGTAACCCATGTTAGGTTGATAGGCATAGACACAAGAAAGGAAGGACATAAATAACTCATTACATAATTCTTTGTAAACATTTTATATTTTATAAAATATAAAGCAATATAATTATATAAGTAATATATATACACTTAGAGCTTTGATCACTTGGTCACCATTGACCACAAAAATATATGGTCACCAACTGTTGGATAAAAAACCAATGGTGTTGGCATTCGAACTTGATTCAAATTCCAATAAAATATTTTACTTTTGCAACTAATGCATACCAGCAAACCATTGGATTTTGATCCAACGGTTGGTGACCACGGTTGTCATGGCCAATGGAGACCAAAAGATCAGAACTCCATAACCATATGTGACGAAATTTGGGTGAGGGATTCACCTTGGTGCATTTATTTTCCTCGACTTTATAGATTGTCAATGTTTCACAACACACTTATTTGTCAGTTGTTAGTTTGTTAATTTTTTTCTTCCATTGTGTTTGAACTTCGGTTTTTGTAGAAATCTGAAATGATTCTGAAATGGGGGAGCTCACTTCTTTTCTCTTGCCTTTGAAGGATGTTAGTTTGCATTCTTCAAGGCCGGATAAAAGAAGATGGAATTTCGTATCTTCAGGGTATTTTCTTGTAAAAGTTATTTAGGGAGTAAGATTTCAATCTCAGACTTCAGACTTCAGTTTTCTTTTTTCTATTTTTTTGGTTTGTAATATATAAACATAAATCGAAGTATCATATATTTAAACTTACAGAGAGGTTCAGGTGCAGATAGTATGCAGACTCCACCGTTCGAAAAGTTGTGTAGTTTTTAGTGTTTTTGTTATTTCATGTTTTGAGGCAGGTTAGGACATGGTTAATACTTTATAGTGTAGAGTCGGGCTTTAGAAGTTAGGGTTTAGCCCTCAGATTCTGGAACCCGAGAGCTAAGGGGGGTGAATAACCAAAAAATAAGCCATAGTTCAAACAGTAAGTAGCATTGTTTGAAAGGTGCAAGACATTTGCATGTTTTGAGACCGGTTAGGACAGGGTTAATACTTTAGGGTGTAGAGTCAAGTTTTAGAACTTAGGGTTTAGCTCTCCAATTCCAAGAACCCAAGAGCTAAGCCCTAATCCCTAAACAGATGAAGAACCAAAAAATAAGTTGTCATTCGAACAGCAAGTAGCATTGTTTGAATGGTGCAAGACGTCAGCAGCACACTTCCATTTAAGGCACAACCTGCACATACATCTATCACTCTTCGCTTCTTGAACAGTAGTGGACTAGACTTCAAATGCTAGGTCGTTGAAATGGCATGGAAATTTTTTTGATTTTTCACCCATTCTGGTCTTAGGGTTTATGGTTTAGACCCAATTCTCACCCTAAACCTAAAGTAATACAACTTTGTTCCAAACAAGAAAAAAAAAAAATACGGTTGTCTGAATGGAAAGACGTTCAGATTCCAGAGGAAAGAATGAGAATATAAAACACACACACATATATATGAGAGAGCTTTTTCTACACATGGGGTGCAGTCATGATGCAACCTATGTGCTGGTTACTGTGAAATGCAGCTGCAAAACAGAATATCAGTTGAAATTTCCACCAAAGTTGACAGTCAGGCATTTAACTTTTCACCAAAATATCAGCTGATATTTTGAAACTTGGTTTCAGCTAGAACTATATTGGAAGGAAACTTTCATGATGACTGCCATCAATTTGACATTCAATGTTATAATGAGCATGGGTTTCATAAAGTACAATGCCTTCAGAAAGAAAAGCAAGACCACCTCAATTTGATAATATTAGTTTTGAGATTGTCATACAGTTTTGTCACACCATTCCCAAACCATTGATAAAGTCTTTAGTTGACATTTCAAGAATATTATGAAAAAGGCAGCAAAAAGAGAAATTCTTCTCCTCCCATTCCACATCATTATGAGGAGAATAAAATTGGTAGAAGAAAAAGGTTGTGGATATTGCAATAGCCAAGGATAACATGAACATTTGTCAAAAACAACAAGAGTATTGGGTAGATACCAAACAAGGCAAGGAAAATTCTGATGCACAAGAAACAAATGACGAGGAACCAATTGTGGAAGAGGAAAATCCTGAGGAGGAAGTCATGATATTTAATGAGTGGCAAATAACTTTCTCAATTATGGATTTTATAGTTCCTGTTCAATATAATTGTATTATTGGAAAGATTTTTTATGAGAGTATATTGGAAAGAATTCGATGTCTATTTTTTTTTTTTTTATGAGAAACAATCCTTTATTAATATAAACAAGAAAGGTACAACACAGAAGACAAGGTGTACACTGATCTAACAAGCAAAACTGATTACAAATATGACCTTAACAAACAACAAAATCAGTTAAATGTCATTGTTGATCTTGATACTACCAACATTAGAGGAGATAATGGTATGCTCATATTGCAACATTATAAAACTTGAGGATGAGATTTTTCCAACCAGGGTAGAATGTTGAAAACAATAATTTTAGGAATTTGATTTGGCTAAGGAATTAAGTTGATTAGGGATTTTAATTTAAGTTGATTTCAAATTGAGGAGCTAATTAAGGATTTGATTGGTGATTTTATTTAAGAGATTTAATTTTCATGTGATCTTAGACTTGCCAAGTATATAGGACAGAATCTGCAGATACAGACTTGAATGATAATATTGAAATTGTATTGCCTCCCTATTATTCTTCTCTTCCCATCTCTTTCTTTCTCTCCCTCTTGTATTCACTCTTTTCTCTTTCTACCTATCTGTCCTGCTCTGGAAACCTCTTACAATTTTGTTTTCCTTCTTTATAAGAAACATGTGCTAGACATACGAAAAACAATGCCATATACGGGAATCCACATAAAAAACCCAAAACAGACATCTACTGAACTGCAATGCAAAAGAGCCAAGAACTATTAACAGTAAAAATTTACCTGCCTTGTTTTAGGGCGAAACCCAAAGACAATAATTCTCATGTCTTTACCTGCAAAGTATAAATGAACCATTAGTTCTCTCACATTCTTCGCAAAAGACTTACTATCTGACAACATGCTAGATTTAGTAAACTATATAAGACTAACTAGGCAACTGATCCAATAGGCAACCAGCCATAATTGGAGCCACCATTCCAGTAGTGATTATGGAATTATAAAAGAGAAGATTGCTTGCACAAGATATAGACAACTACGCAGTTGAGGAACCCTAAATTCTAAACACTAACAAAAGAACATAATGGACTAGCATAATCGCCAGCATATGTGGGAAGGGATGCGCTCCAAACTTCAAAATTCTAACATAATCACTAGCAAATACCTCCGCACCGCTGCCACTATCAGGATGCAACCATAAGTCCATTGCCATAATTGATACTGCTAGTCTACTACTACCAACAAAGCCAACAACTCACCAGTACAACATTTATCATGTGACCACACTCTTACCAATGCCCAACTTTTTCTTTTTCACACAGTCCATCATATATAAATGTATTCACTCTCACTCACTCTCTCTCTCTCTCTCTCTCTCTCTCTCTCTCACACACACACACACACACACACAAACACAGAACAATGAAAGAAATAAATCAATTGTCTACTTCTTTACTACATCAAACGAAAAGCTTCAAAGAAAGCGTTCAGTTGGCATTTATGTGATCATTTTTGCAAAACAAATACACTGAATAATTCTAAGGTATTAGCCATGGGTTTTCTTCTATATAGTTCATTTATGTGATCATACTGCAGCAATCTTAAGTATTTCTATATAGTTCACCAAAACATATACAAAAACTATAAATTTCAATTAAAATGGCAATCTGACAGATTTAATTTAATTCTGGGATAGAATCAAGACCTATCTTCCAAACACAATCTTCAAATGATTTCCCATAATCTCACATGACAACCAATTAAACAAGAAAAATAAAGCAATATATGAGAACTTCATATGAAATCATACCAATGACCTGAAGAAGTCGTCTAGACGGAGTCTTGTCAGATTGACGAGGGGTTGATTGATTCTTTAAAACCTACAAACTCAAAGAAAAACAATGAACTGGCTATTGCCACATACCCAAAACAAAATACAATATAGGGTGAAAAACAACATCAAAACATAAAATAATAATAAGAAGAGTCTGATCTCAAACAGACATGTATAAATTTGTCATTCTTTTTCTGTCATTTCTCAAAACATGACAAGGAGTGAAAAGATAAATGGTGCAACAGAAAAAAAGATCAGATGTCAAAAAGGGCTGATTACTGTTTGTAAAACACCAGAGATGTTGAACAACAAATTGTAAGACAAATGGCAAGACCTGATGGAGGTGGAGAGGACTTGGGTGAGGAGAGCATTATTGTTAAAAAAGCAACCAAAACTTTCATATCAATAGAGTTTCTTTTTTAATGATAAAACATTAACAAACTTCATTAACAGTTAAAAACATGTGAACATGCATCTCCGTAAACTCTCATAAAATTTAACTTCATGAATACATCTTTCAAAGATGTCAGACTCATACAGAAGTTAGAGATACAAATATATTTGAGAATTGAGACTGAAGCACAAAATGAAATATCCTCCATGAAGTTACCACCAAAAAGAAATGTTTGTCTATATAAATACATATATATATATACATATAAGTAGGGATATTAGAACTTACAATTTTGCTGAACTTCTCAATTGTTGCCAAAGGTATCGTTCCAAGAACAATAACATTCCTAGTTCCCTCACTCTTGAAAAACAAAAGTAAGAATACTAAATAAGTTACTATGGCCATAAATGGGTACACACGCATACACCACCATCAACATCATCACTAATCATTACAATAAAGAAGATTAAACAAACAAAATAAATGTTTTACATTCCTCCAAACCATAGACAATTTATGGGCTAGCAATTTCACTAGCAGTAAAACAGACAGACATATAACCTAACAAATGCAATATATCAAAGGGCCAAAATTGACATCATTTTTTTATAACATAGGGTAAAAATATAGGGGAGAGACCTCCAATCTCCTCTCATAATTCTTAAACCTTTTTCTTCTCCTCTTGTTTTTTTTTTTTTTCTCCTTTTATTCCCCAGGTCTTTCTTCCTTCTCATCCGAAGCACCCATTGCAGATTAAAACAATTAATGAAGCAGAATATATTTAAAATTAAGAAATAAAACCAGAACAGGACCAGATTAATTGGGCTGAGTGTTGATGCAATTTACACAGATGCTCAGATCAGCCCAAGATGTAAATTTCTGGTTTTATGCAATTTATGGTTCTACTGCAGATTTCAGTGTTACCAAAATTACTCACTCTTCCAACATGAATTTTATTGGGTACTTACGAGAACCTAACTTTCAAATGAAATGCACATTCAAGATGGGTATTATTGCCACATATCTATGAATTACTCACCAGAAAAAGAAGACGATAATTGGTCACTATCAAGGTACCTGCCTCATCAGTATTAACAAGAACAACTCCATACCCCTGAAAGTAAACTTTGAATATTAAAAAACCTTATGCATACTACTAGTTAATGCGAAAATGAAAAAACACCGGGCGCCATATCTAGAGCTTTACAGAATTAATCAAGAAGTCAACAGATACAAGAATAAGGGATCACATTGTAATTCAAAAATTCCAATAAGAAAGTTCAATATTTCCGTTCATAATTCAAGAATTCAGTATTGAAAACCAAAAAATGTATGCAGTCTCCGTACCTCAACTTCGACCCGCTCCTCTTCAAGCAAGCACTCCAACTTGGCATGCGAAACGGGCCGCGATGGAGACCGCGAAAGGGACCGCGAAACCGGCTGCAGAATATAAAGTAAGAAACAGAATGATGAAATTAAACATTTGGAGGCAAAACTTCAAAGTGGGTGATTGACAAATTGAATAGAAACTGATAAATTAGTGGACAGAGAACCCTAGAATTGAGAGAAAGAAGAAGAAGAGAGGGTGGTACCGTCCAATCGATGGCGTCCCAGAGGCCAGTGGCCTCCATCTTCTCGGAGTCTTCGTGAGAAGAGGAGTTCCGGAGAGGCGTTGATCGGCCTGAGCGTGGCCTCGGCGTAGCCATGGCGATGCGGCGAAGGAAAACCCACCACTCCCCAACTTTGACAAACGAACAAGAGAGAGAGAGAGAGAGATATGTGAGAGAGTTTTTGTCGTCGTCGGTTGTTTGTTATTGTTGCAAATTGCAAATGGCTCTACCTGTCGTTCAAAGGAATAGCGGTTCGCACGCAATCTAATTATGCTGTATTTTTATATCACCAAAAATATAAAGAATAGTTATGCTGTATTTTCTCCTGGAGCACCCTTCACAAATCACAATTCACAATATATATATATATAGCTTTCTGTTTCCGTACCTTATTAACAGGAGAATAATGCGTTATTTAAATTGTAAGATTTTGATAATAAACAAAATTATATTTTTTAAGTTTAGATAACATAAGTATTCTGTAATTTCATAGCTCACTCTTCTTATGCTTATATATACTTCCTTTTTTGTATTCTTTTTAAGAAATTTTTTTATCGTCAAAGCATTATTCATTGAAGAAATCCTTTCTTGTGATTATAAGAGAATTTCTCTTAGATTTTTTGATATCTATGTTTTACTTCTTTCATTTGATGCTAATACATTTAATGCTAATAGTATATAAAAATGTAATGCAAATAATTTGATATAACACCCAACTCACCCCAAAAGGAAAAATATTACTAATTTAATTCTCTCTTTTTTCTGTCTTTGAAATAAATAAATAAGATTAAAAATTAAGTAAAAGTGTAAAACCAAGCAGACTTTAAAAAATAAAAAAAAAACCTTTTGGTTGGTACTATGGGAGCCAAAGCCCAAAAGAAACACCAAGCAGAGTAGTCTTCCGAACAAATTCTATCATAATATTTATACTGTTATAAATCATAAGTTTAATGTGTAGATGACTATCATTACTATACATTTGAATATCATATAACATATGTCTTAATGACGGTTTTGTAACCCGTATCCTAATCATGGTAATTAGTGGTTTGTAACCTACAATTTAGTGATTAATAATTTATATTAAGAGTCATATCATTGTAAACCTATAAATAGGCATCTCCACCAAAGATGGAATACACAAGCTATTTGAGAAACACTCTTGACCATTTCAATTTTTCATATTTTTGTTTGTAGTTTATAACACGTTATCAACACGACAATCTCTTATATATTATAATCTTATAAATTTTTTTAGATCTAAAAGTCATACGGAGCAATCTAGTTGCTAATGTCCAATACTTTTAATCTTAGAGTTTTATTTTGCTTATATGTTGAATATTATATTCTTTAACACAAATAGCTTTTGTTCTTCTCCATGACTAATTAAACCCATATTCCATAATGTGCTATCCATATTGGGTCGAATGATCCCTGACCCACATGTGGCACATTGGTTTCTTTTGATTGTTTGGCTATTTATGTTTCTTATCATATACAATAATTGATCTCATTGTATTCTATTTATTTTTCTTTTATATTGCCTTATGTAATCATATATCTATTGAGATTTGTATTGATATACTGGTTTTGTGTTTGATATATATATTGTACAATATAATTCCTAAAATGATCAATGTGCACATATATATTACTTCTTTCCTATTCGGCTAGTACTATATGCTCACTTCTCATAATTCATTGATTGGCTAATTGATGATTACTTATAAAGTAGGGCCATAGTCTAAATGGTCTTGTTTTAGCAATTAAATCTTTAGGTTTATTTACTAGTTTGGTCCTTGAAAGTAATTTCAATTCTCACTTTACCCGTTAAGGTTTATTTTGTATCACATTTCCCCTTAAAACTAATTCTCGTGTATCACTTTGCACATTTCATATTTTACAAACTTTGAAAATTAATTAAAAATAGCTCCGGACTCATAAATATATACATAAAAATTCCTACAGACTTGTCTTAACTAGTTCTAATTTACTATGGGGTCAAATTACTAATTTGCCCTCTAAGAGTTTCTAGAAAATTTGGAAAGTCCAAATTTATTTCCAGAAAATTAAAATAAATTTCCTTTTATAAAAATTCTAAATTTTTCTTAACGTCTTGGATGAATTCTTTGGAAATTACTAAAAACCTGATTTAGAGAATTCTTCTGAGACTTTACAGAAATTCTAGAATTTTGTAGAATTTATTTTATAAGGAGAAATTTATTTTCCTCTAAGATGGAGAGGTCTTTTGGGTAGCAAGTATTCACAAGAAAGGAAGTGTTATTGTTTAGAAGACTAACGGTGCAAATCTCGTATTTTTTGGAGTTCGGTAAATTATCCTATGAATTTCCAAATAGTCTAGAGTATTTTAATTTTCTGAAAACACTCGGATGAAAAATTGGTAATTTGACCCCATATTAAATTAGCACTAGTCAAGTCAAATTCGTATAAATTTTTCATCTATTTTTTTGAGTCCGAAAATATTTTTAATTAATTTTCAAAATTTGTAAAAATATGAAGTGGGTAAAATGATACACGAGAATTAGTTTCAGAGAATAATGTGATACAAAATAAACCTTAGAGGGTGAAGTGAAAATTAAAGTTAATTTCAGAGGGTAAAATAGTAAATAAGCCAAAACTTTATGAAATCGAAAGGATAATAGTTGGTAGAGATCTCTGATAGATCTTTGATGCACCACCATCCCATGTTGATCTTCGAGAAGAACTTACCTGCTGTTACAGGTACGTCACCTGTTATCCCTCCCCCCTTCTTTCTCTCTCTCTCTCTCTCTAATGGGGATAACAGGGACATGTAAGTTATTTTCGTTGATCTTCTAAACACATATGTACGGATTCTTTTATTTTATGTACGGCATACATTTCTGTATTGATACTTTCATTATGATGTTAGTATATACATTCATTATATATGCACTGTGTATATGGATATTGGGTGTTTTACATCTACTCACGTCTTTGTTAATTCAATATATATTTGGGTGTTATATACATTTAATGACTGTTATATGTACAACTTATACTTAATGAATTAAAGCTCTTCAATCTAATTTAATATGCTTCTAAGAGAGATTAGATATAATATAGTTTTAATATTGTATTATTTTTTGTCAATGCAATCTTTCACACATATAGAGCCAATTATGGATTAGTTGCTTTCCTGATTGCTTTATATGCCATCAAAGTTATTATATAATACTTTATCATGTTCTTATATATAAGCATTTCACACTCATCCTGTTTTCTTTTGGAATACTTGTATATATTACATCAATAATGCTAGTTGTCCCACATTTGTATCCCACATGATGTGTTATTATTTTATTGGAAGAGTATTTCCTTTTCCTTTTTATGTTTTATTTTTTAATTTTTAGTGTCAAATATATGAATGTCATTTAAGATGGTATGAAATTGTGGTATAAAAATATGGTAAGTGTAGCATTGTTGATATTACATGTCTTCGATGACAATATATTGCTCTCATAGTTTACCATGAAGTCCTTCTCGATGTTTTAGTACTTTACACCACGCCCAGAAGTGCTACATTACTTTGAAGTTCCATGACATTTCTTACCATTTAATTTGGTGACATATATTTAAAGTCTATTTTATCTTGGCCTCGTATGGATCTGTCATGTAAATTATCACATATTATCATATAATCATACGAAAACCTGAAGCTCTTCAATTTTTATGAGGACTCTAAGTTCTTTGGTTTTTATCATGTGATCAAGATCATAATCCTAAACTTCCTTGTTTTCGATTGTATATAATAAAGACTCGAAGTTCTTAAATATTTATTCAATTGTGTAACTAAATGAGGTCCTGAAGTTTCTCAATCTCTATATATAAATCACGACACGTGGTTTGTTGATTTTTTTTTTTATTGGAATCAGAAGTTTCCATAGTTTATTTTAATGCAATTTTTTACAATTTCTGCTTTAATTTTATCGTTATATTTATTTCCTTATTTTAATTCTTAGTTATGCATTATTCTTTTCTTTTTAATTATATGGACATGTAACCCTAAACATCGAACCTGAAGCTTCGAGTATGGATTACTTTGAACTCGAAATTCAAAATAAATCATAGAACTTGAAATGTTAATTTCATCAGCCTCAAACCGAGCAAATTATTTTGGCATGAAATTCAAAATATATGAATCTTGTTAAGAACTATAAGTTCTAACATGGTACAGACATAAAAGAAATCCAAATATGAACTTGGAGTTCAAAGCCTATATATTTTGGAATCGGAAGTTTTAAATTAAATTTAAGTCTATATTTTGATTTTGGAACCTGAAGTATAGTTTATAGTATATATAAATTTAACTCTAGTAGTATAGTTTATAGTATATATAAACTATGACCTATAAACTATAATAAACATATACGTATATAAACTATAATAGGGGGTTTGGTTTACAGTTTACTCTATAATAGGTATTAATTAAAACCATATATAGACCAATTAATGTATAAAAATTAATATATATTATAAGTGGTTGTTTAGTTCGATTAAAACAGAAAAATTTCAATATTGAAAACTAATACTGAATCGCTCACTTTGGTTTGGTTCGATTTGATAACCGAAAAAAAAAAAAAAAGCCAAACCAACCCGATCTGATCATTTTGGTTCGGTTCGAAACTCAATTTTTCAGTATTTTTGTGTATCCCTATCCGTATATCATTTAGACTGAGATATGATCTCTTTACATTTACAACTTTGTTTTCTTTTTAAATTTAAGTTGTTTGCTAGAAATTTTAAATGTATTTTTTAGTTTTCCAATTAAATGTACCCTTTATTAAGATGGAAAAAAACCTTAGAGTTCTAATATAGACAAATTAATTAGATTTAAAATTAAAGATAACCAAGATAAGGGAAGAAGATCCAAATTCTCATTGTTAATCAAGAGCTCAATTAACAAGAAAAAGTTGACCCGTTGGACTTTGTTTGAATGCATGAGATTTGAGGAAACTTATGAGAGATAAGGAGAGTATCCAACTCCTCCTTCCGATCCTTTTCTTGTTAAAATGGACCTATTCATAACTGGTTATTACTTTATAACAACATGAAACTTAATTTGCTAATAATTTTTATTAAACATGTAATTAAAGCTTTCAAATCAGTAAAGGGGAAAAAACTGCTAATTGGTAACCAAGAAGAAACTGCCAATTAAAATTGTAGGATTTTTTTTTTTTTTTTTTTGGTGTGGAAATCAAATTGCAGGATATCATGCTATAATTGATTCTTAATTCCGTAGTAAGACCTCCTCATGGTGAATATAAAACTCCTACGTACCATGCGAAAGCTTTTTTCTTGTGCTAATTGTATCAATGGAAGGTTCAAAGAGGTTGATGATGGTGAAGTTTTTGGTGTTTTTGGTGGTGATTTTTGCAGCCTTAATGGGAAGCACGCAAGGAGTACCTTTCTGTTGTAGGTACAACCCCGACTGGTGCGAAGATGTTGCTGAAGGAAGCCTGAAACCCTAAGAAATTTAATGTTTTTGTAGATATCCACCAGAGTTTGTATCCTTTCATGGATTTAGTGCTGGGTGGATCTACTGAAATATTTTAAGTATTGCATGTCTTGCTAATAAGTGTTTTAGTTCTTGAAAATGCTTTATGATTAAGCATTAATAAATGATCATATTCTCTTTCTCTCTCTCTCTCTCTCATGGTGGTGTGGTGGTGGATGCATATATAATTTGGGATCCAAATCCTCTCCTAAGCTAGCTAATCTCCTAATCTAACTAAGCTTTTTATTTTAAAGTGTCATTTATCTATTATAAGATTCTATAATCTACAATAATTTCGGAATTTGTTTTTCATTTAAATTGTGAAATGTAAACCTTTAACTTAAAAAATAAATAAATAAACGAAAATGTAGACTTTTTTTCCCGATGAATTCGTCTCCTTTACAAAACCCTTGGCTGCCATGGACAAAATAAAAAATATCACACCATTGCTGCCAACTTTATTATTGATACAACCCTTTCTACCTTAACCTGATACAAAAGAGATTTGGAAGAAGGAGCAGAGCTCCAATTTTTCTTTGTATATTCAATATAAACCAATCATCAAAATCCTCCTTACAAATGAGAGCTACGGTCATAACAAACTTGATCCGGTCAAGACTCACAGCAATGGACTACCAACTGTCATTTACTAACAAAACTACTAATTAAAGACTAACTAACTATTAATTAAAGACTTAACCAATTACAGATCTTAACAATTATTGATTTGAAGCTGGTTAATTAATTGATTAATTACCTCCAAGTTTAAGTTTGAGATAGGACTCTGCCACAATGTACAGAGGACTCTTTTGGAGGCTCTTATTCCTGTTAAAAAGCTCCTCCAACAATGTGGTCAAGTCAGTGGCTGCCTCCACATAGTTTTCACAAACAGAGAAGTGTCCTCCACAAAAATGAATCCAGTCCCAACTAGGTTGTCCTAAATTATCCCAAGAATGGGCAAAAGAAACAAAATCCAAGCAATTGAAATCGGATTGGTTTTGAAAGCAGACTCTCTCTCTCTCTCTCTCTCATCTATGTTTGACTTACAACAAACAGAAGATCTGCTTTTTGCAACCATGTTGAAGTCCTTGGGTTCAAATTGGTTTCCAATGGCCCAACCTTTTCAAAATTCCCAATCCTAATTCATGAAGCTCCCTACTTTGGTGGAAAAAAAATGAATGAATAAATGAAAAAGAATAAAAAATATATCTGGGTTTTCATATATGCAGCATGAAATTTCTAGGGGTGGGCATTAATATCGGAAATACCGAAACCGTCTCGTTCCGTCTCATTCCGTCCCGATCAATCTCATCTCGAAATTTTGTTCTCTCATCCCGTCCCGATCCCGTCTCGATCTCGTCTCGTCTCGTTCCTAAATAGGATGAGAACGGTTAATTTTGATGTTTGAAAACCATCTCGTCCCGTACCGTCCCAAGTTATATTTTATTTATTATTTTAAATTATAAAACTTTCTTTCTTTCTCTCCAACCATTTATTTATTGTTTAAAATTTTAAAACTTTCTTTCTCTCTCTCTCTCTCTCTCTCTCTCTCTCTCTCTCTCTCTCTCTCTCCAACTCGTGACAACCCAAGTCCCAGCCCTCACTTTCTTTCCTTCTTTCTTCCTTCTCTCTGCAACTTGTGACAACTGACAAGTTCCCAGCCCTCACTTTCTTTCTTTCTCTCTTCCTTTTTCTCCCTTCTCTTTTCCTTCTCTCTGCAACCTGTGACAACTGACAAGTTCCCAGCCCTCACTTTCTTTCCTTCTCTCTTCCTTCTCACTTCCTCCATCTCTCTCTCTCTCTCTCTCTCTCTCTCTCTCTCTCTCTCTCTCTCTCCCTCTCTCTCTCTCTCTCTCTCTCTCTCGACCAGCACCAGCACCAGCACCAGCCACCCAGCCACCTCCAGCTCGCGTGCAACCCATCCTAGACAATTACCCACCTTGTCGTCCGGCCACTTTCCAGCAGCCCAAGGCTACCCAACCACCTCTTTTTCTTCTTCTTTTCGTTTGGGACCAGGTTGGTACCGAACCGATACGTAACCAGTTTGGTTCGAGACGAGACGGTACCCGAGCTCCAAAACACCCACCCCGTCCCGTACTGATCCCGAACCCAAAGCATGAGATGGGAACATGATGAGGTTAGTCCAGTCCCACCCCCCCCCCCCGGTCCCGTCCCCACCCCTAAAATTTTCACAACCAAATGTTCTATAACAAAATGGTAATTTAGGTTAGAATTTAGGTTAACAAAATGGTAATTTTCACAACCTATTCCTTAGTTTTAATTCTCATGATTTTGAGTTCTTATTCCTCGGTTAGAATTTAGGTTTTAACATGTAACCTCAAATAATAATTCTATACCCTAAAATATAAAACCATATACCCTAACATCTTGAACCTTGTAAAAACTAGCCTCAAAATGACAAAATATAAGAGAAATACCCATGTCCGTTCTTTAGTTGAATTTGTGATATATATGGTCATCATACAATATCAAGAATCGGGGCGGATCCATGACACCATATTTTTGACACAAGTTTTCAATGCATTCCATATAGGATTTTAACAATCCGAACCATTTTTTTTGTCTTCATTAAAAGATCATCCTTACAAAAAATTAGGTAAATCGGAAACCATTTTCCTACAAACATTAAATGGTCAACAAAATAAACACTTGAAATATTGACCATTTAATATTTGTAGGCAAAACGATTTCCAATTTACCTAATTTTTTGCTATTGAGATCTTAAAAATAGACGGTTCGAATCGTTGAAATCCTATATGAAATGAGCCCTATTGAAAACTTGTATAAAAAATATAGTGTCATGGATCCATCTCCATCAAGTATATATGATATCATCCGGTCATGATCTTTATTATCAGATTAGATACCATCATAATCATGTTCATGTATGACTAAACCTTTTACTATAAAAGTCATTAAGGTAATTGTCATATATCTAGCTAGAACCATACACATATATAGTATATATATTGATCAAGTGAAGAAATTAAGTGTCATCAATTCACGGGTATGCATGAAAACAATCGGAAATGGAATAATATTATTGGATCATATATTGCAAGTTATAGCAATTAAGGGCATGCCAATTTCCAACCATAGTTTTTCTAATTGTTAATTAAGTGCTAGCTGGGTTAATTAATTATCTATCGATCGAAATGTTTATATAAGCTAATATTGCCTATCTTGTTTTGTAGTCCTTGAATTATTTGTCTCTCTCTTTCTCTCACGACGCATATTTTGGTAGAGCCATATGTATTTTGTTACATATATGTATCTTCTTAATATGTTGATTAATGTTATTATCTGTGTTATAATGATTGGTAATTCTAAAATCTTACTCAAAACTGTATCTTTTCTCTCTTCTGTAAGCCTTTCACCATCATTCAGTACCCACTTTGGCCCATCCATATATTAAAACAACATGCAAGACATGAGAGTTTTAATATGATCTCAGAACCGATACAATAAATAAATAGACAAATTGGTCATGACTAAACTTTTTACTACTAACTTTTTTTTTTTTTGAGATAAAGGTGGCTGGACATTTATTCATGAAATAAGTCTTCATACAAAAGGTCTGAAAGCCAAGAAGGCCCAGATGTAGAGTCAAGCCAAACATTGAGGTTTAAAGAAGAGAAAGCATGATTTGCTAGCGCATGCGCCACTTTATTACTAGTCCATCGCCGGAATTGGCAGCGAGCACCAGGGAAGCGTTTCATCAGCACCTTAATATCTTCTACAAGCACTCCATCTGCAGCCATACATAAGCTCGGATTGTTCACATCTTGCACCACCCCTTCGGCATCAAGTTCCAGGATGACGTTTTGAAGGCCCACATCGGCAGCCAGCTGTAGCCCAACCAGAGCAGCCATGAGTTCCGTTGTGCGAGCGGCGAGTGGAGTGAAAATTAGTTTGGTGGCCGCAAGGAGCATAGCACCTTCACTGTCACGGATGACCACCCCCAGCCCCCTGCGATCCGCCCCCTTCCCAGTTGCACCATCAGTGTTGATTTTGGCCCACTCCAAAGGCGGCGGCTCCCAGTGACCCCTAGGTGGAGTCGACACAGCTGGGAGGTTTTGGGGCATGTTCGCAGAGTCATATTCAATAGCATAAGAAGCTAGTCGATCAAAGATAATCTCAGCCTGTTCTTCAGTCTGATTGAACACCCACTTATTCCTAGAATTCCATATTCCCCAACAGAGATAGGCAAACAGAGTTAATTCCTCCGTTGAGAGCACTGCTTGCGCAAATTCCAGAAGACTAATGAACCTTCCATCCATTCTCATCCCCACAACATTACTAATAGCAGAGAGCGCCCACACCTGTTGTGCAATGGGGCATCCCCATATTCCATGTAGAACCGTTTCATAGGCAGAATGGCAGCGAGGACAGTCAGGGGATTGAACCAAATGCTTTTTAAATAAACCCACCCCACATGGGAGCACTTCAAGGCAGCACCGCCATAAAAATAGCTTGATTTTACCCGGGATTTTAAGCTGCCAGATACCCTTCCAAAAGCGGTGGAGTGATTGCATCTTAGAAGCCTGGCCATCCATATTACTGGGGGTCTGACGATCGAGCCAATAACCACTGCGGACACTATATTTGCCATCTCTTGTATAATGCCAGAACAATCTATCTGGTTGCTGGAGCCTACCGAGAGGGAGGCTGATGATCGCTTCCACCTCTTGAGGCCAGAAATGCTGCTGAAGTAATGGGACATTCCAGAGCCCTCTGGGGGTGATAAGGTCTTTGACGCGTGTGTCAGGGGGCAGGCTCATTGGGGATTGTGGCATAAATGTGGTAGGGGTAGGCAGCCATGCATCACTGTATACACGAATAGAGGTGCCATCACCCACTCTCCATCGCAAGCCTTTATGGAGCAGCGTACGTGCCCAGTGGAGAGATCGCCAAACAAGAGATGGCTGAGTGCCCAAACCGGCCGAGAGAATGGAGCCATTCGGATAATAGCGGCTTTGCATAACCCGGCCAACCAGAGAGTGAGGATTCAACATTAAGCGCCAGCTCTGTTTTGCAAGTAAGGCCTGATTAAAGCTCCCAAATTCTCTGAAGCCCAACCCACCTTCCCATTTTGGCTGGCATAGTTTGTCCCATCTCACCCAGTGGATACCCCGAGCCAAATTCTCTTTCCCCCACCAGAATCGGGCAATGAAGGAAGTGATAGTTTTTTGAACCCCTTTCGGCATACGAAAAATACCCATGTAATAAGTAGGAATCGCCTGTAGGACAGCCTGAATAAGGATAGCTTTTCCAGCCCGTGAGAGAAAGCGTTCTTTCCATCATTGAACCCGTTGCCAAACTCGATCTTGAACAGTTTTGAAGAGCTTCTTTTTCTCCCGTCCAGCCACAGTGGGTAGGCCTAAATATTTCTCATGGCAGGCAACAATAGGTACATGTAGACACTGCGAGATAATCACTTTGATTAGATGAGAAGTATTCGAACTGAAACACACAGCAGATTTGTCGTAATTGACCTTTTGACCCGACGCCTCTTCGTAAGCCCGGAGAACATCCCTAACTGCCAGGCAGGCATTGACAGTGGCCTCCAGAAAGAGGATACTATCATCTGCGTAGAAGAGGTGGGATATGGAGGGTGCACGTGCAGCTACCCGGACACCGAGGATTCTTCCATTGAGTTCGGCATGATGAAGTGCCAAGCTTAGGCTTTCCCCACAGAAGAGGAAAAGATAAGGCGAGAGTGGGCATCCCTGTCTCAGACCCCTTTTCGGGGTAATAAAACCCAATGGGTTGCCACGCCAAAGGACAGAAAAGGACACTGTTGAAAGACAATCCATTACCCGATTAATCCATAGTTCATGAAAGCCCAGCTTCCGCAAAATAGCCTCAAGAAAGTTCCATTCCACCCTGTCATATGCTTTTGCCATGTCAAGTTTAATGGCCATTTTAGGAGTATCATTCGCCCTTGTGTGCTTTATGGTATGGGTGGTTTCAAAGGCAGCGATTACATTGTCCAAAATCTGTCGACCCGGAACAAAAGCACTCTGGTTCTCAGATATAACATGGGGTAGCAAGACTTTGAGTCTGTTTGCGAGTGTCTTCGCTACCAGCTTGTATAAAACTGTGCAGAGGCTGATGGGTCGGAACTCTGTGACCCGCTTTGGCTCGTCGAGCTTAGGAATTAAAGCGATCAGCGTGTGGTTGACATCCCGGACACTCGCTTCACCATTAAGAATACGCAGGCAGAAAGTGGAAACCTCATCGCCAACAATATGCCAATAACGTTGGTAGAAGAGAGCAAGCATTCCGTCGGTCCCAGGTGCCTTAGTGGGGTACATTTGCTTGAGGGCCGTCTCGATGTCAACCTTTGTATAAGGATGTATAAGCTGTGAGTTCATTGCAACAGTTACTTTGGGTTCAATCAACCCCAGAAAGCGCTCCATATCGATGCCACCTGTGGAAGCAAACAAATTAGAGAAATAATCACAGAACATAGTACCGATCACATCCGGATTGGTGACCCAAATATTTTGGTCGTTCAGCAGACCAGTCACTGAGTTCCTTTTCCCCCGTGCCCGGGCCTGTGCATGGAAATATTTAGTATTTCTATCACCCTCTGTCAGCCAGGTTATTCGCGATCGCTGTCTCCAGTAAGTTTCCTCCCCCGAGACCAGAGTGTCAAGTTGTTTTTCTGCTCTCATTTGTGCTTGAAGAGAGCCCTCATGCAACGGCTGAGCCTTGATATGGCTCAATTCATTTCGAACTCGGTTGATAGCCTTCCTTCGAGCCCCATAAAACTGAGCGCTCCAGGTAGAGAGCCGTCCAGCACACTGTTTGAGTCCATCTTGCACCGACTACTCCTGGCGAGCAGCCCAACCCCAAGTGTCTGCGATGATTTCTTCACATTCGGCTTCCTTACACCACATCTGTTCAAAGTGGAAGCGGCGAGGGCGCCTGCCAGGGGTAATCGATGTGTTACATGTCAAAATCTCGGTCAGAATGGGGATATGATCAGACCCTGTGGCCTCCAAATGGTGTGTGCAGATATGACTGAAATTGGCCTTCATAGTGGCGTTAACTAAACAGCGGTCCAAACGTTCTCGGACATAGACCGTCCCATTCCTGACACATTGCCAGGTGAACTGATTTCCAACATGCCGGGTAGATTCAAGCTCACAATCCAACAATACCTCTTGGAAACCTCTCATTTGCCCCTCCGCTCTCTCAAGCCCGCCCTCTTTCTCCTGGGCAACCAGAATCTCGTTGAAATCCCCCATTACGACCCATGGTCCTCTCCTCATATCACTTAGACGTCGTAAAAGTTCCCAGGAGTGGCGACGTTGTCCGGTCATAGGATTGCCATAGAATCCAGTAAATCTGAAGTTGTAGAGGGTGGGTGTCTCAATCATCATGTCAATATGTCCCTCCAAATAATTAAGGAGTCGGAGATCCCATCCCTGTGACCATAGGAGAAGGAGGCCTCCGCCGAGACCACGTCTACCCACCCGGATGCTCCCTTTCATTCCCAATTTTACATGTAAATTCTCCATTTGATACTCTGTCATCCGTGTCTCCATCAAGAAGACCACGTCCGGCCTTGTCTCCCTTAAAAGATTTTTAAGGGAGTCGAATGTTCGGGGTTGCCGGAGTCCCCGAACATTCCAGCTTAGGAGCTTCATTGTTCGTGGTGGGTCGGAGAGTCCGAACCCACCACTTGAGCCAGAGCGGCTGTATTGTTTTCAGTCACTGCAGTCTTTCCTTTCTTAGGTACTTCCATTTCAGGTAGTGCTCTTCCTTCTGCCTTGCGTTTTCTGGTCATGATCATGTTTCCTACAATTTCCCCCCCATTGGAGGGAGGCCTGCTCGATTTGGAGGTGGGTTTGTCTGGCTTCTTCACCCATACTTTGGTCTTAGACTGCCCGGGAGCACTTGCTTGAGTCGATGGCGTAGCCGTAAGATGTAGAACCTGTTTTAACACACTGCTCAAATCCGTGATAAGTCCTCCTGGAGGTGTAATTGTTTTTGGGGTGAGGCCATTATCCTCCCCCTCCACTGTCGTTCTCAAGGTTGCCTGACTCTCTTCTTGAAAGTGTTTCTCCTTTTTTTTTTTCCCCTCCACTATCTTTGGGTGTCTCGGCTGTGCATCCTCTGTCCTTTCTTTCTGGATTTTCTCTGCTGAATTCCCTCCGAAAGTGTTGGGAGGGGGCCTGGTGTTAGTGACATCTCCTAGAACTTGCTTGAGATTGTTGAAAATACTTCGAACAGGAATTTGTTGATCAGTGTTCTCGGCAGCAGCCCTTCCCCTCACATCATTCTCCTTTCCTTGCCTGGAGTCCTTGTCTGTATTAGGTGACCCAGAAACATGGCCCCCCGGAATATGTTTCCCGGTTCGATTACCCTCCTTTGAAGTCATGTCGCCCCCTCCTGCTGTTTTACTCCGCATCTCTCGCTCCACCACCTCTTCTACTATAGTATTCACTGCGGCTTCATGCTGTCCTTCCTCAATACCCGCAGCAGGGGAGAATTTTCCAGGTTCCCCCCGCGCTACAAGCCAGGCCCCTCATTGGTGCAGAGGTTTTTGCTTCTGCTCATTGGGAATGAAAGTACAGTGCTTGGAGTTATGTCCAATTCGTCCACATTCAAAACAAAAGTGTGGAAGTCGCTCGTATCGGAACTCTGCAGTGATCATAACGCCCTCATCAATCAACAACTTCTTGACTCGAGGCAGGGGGCGTGTAACATCGATGCGTACCCGGATTCGCAGAAAACGCCCCATCAAATGTGACTCATATCCCCCTGCGCCTTCTAAAAATTGTCCAATCCCGTCCCCGATAATCTTCCCGGTTTCCTCAGACATGTAATCGAAAGGTAAGTTATGGCATTGCACCCAGAAATCAGCAAACTTCAATTTCATCTGTGATGGGGCAATCCTGCCATTTGGTTCTTCCAACAGCATCAGGGCCTTGTCAAAAGTCCAGGGAGCATGGCGGATGACCTGATCCTTGTCCTCCGAGAAAGCAAAGATGAATAAAAAGAGATTAGGTCCAAGGTCTTTCACAGTGATCGTTCCCATCGCATCCCATAGCTTCACCATGGTTTGTTTAAAAGCTGTGCGATGAAAGGATTTCGCGGTGAGGACATGCCCCACTAAGCTGCGGTGCAGAACCTCTGAGTTAACCGTCGAGGTCGGTCTGGCTATCGGAATCGCGTCGACTTCCTCCTCCGTTAACGTCAGGGTCTTTGAAAAACTCGTCTCTATCTCCTCCATCTTCTAACCACTGCACCAGGCAGGCAGACTCAAGAGGGAAGAGGAGAGGAAGGCACAACCTCGACAGTGACGTCGAGATGAAGGAACCCAAAACCCTAGCCGCCTGCAATTGCAAGCGTTAGAGTCACGGTTTGAAAAAACTCTCGCTTAGGAGGGGGAGAGTTCCCTTTTGATCAAAGGACGCTTCAATACGGAAAAGATTGAACTCAAGTATTACTACTAACTAATGTTAAGAGAAAACATAGTCGTTTTAGAAAAAAAAAAAAAAAAAAACATGATTCAAGATTAATTAACAGAATTGCAGAAAGTTTCAAATCAAGCCCAACATCTTTTGAAAGGCAAATAAAATTACTGAAATATTTAGTTCAACTTCATCAACCACATTGACAAGTAGTAGAAACTTGATATTTCTTAGGAGAATCTCAAGAAAGAAATAAAATTTTTCAATTTGTTCGTACCGTTAATTAACTTGGCAACACTGGACGAAACATCAACAATTCTTAGTGAATCGGATAGCTGGAGAAGGGGCAGAAGTGCTTGAGTCACTCTTTATTTGGTACCATAGTAGTTTGTTTTTAGGTATTTTTCTGCTAACTCGTATTTTGGTGTGGATATTTCACTCCAATATTTATCCACTTCTTCACACTTTGTGCTTTCAGGAGAAGAAAGTTAATTTGTTGATGCCAAAATTTGGTTCAAAGCAAACATGCTTGACCACAAGAGGCCTTTGAATCTTTGATATATGGAGAGAACCTTTGATACCATAGATTTACAATCATTATAAAGAAGAATAGCTAATAAATTTACACGGTACACAGCTTAATCAAATATGGAAAACCATGCTGTATATATGACAAGAAGAATAAAAAAAAGTATAGCTAGTTTGATTTCCCCCTCCCCAAATAAAAAAGAAAAGTATAGGTAGTACGAGTACATACAGTATATATATGACAAATTTTCAATTAAAGACGTTTGCATTTTTCAAAATGTGCAAAGGCCGATACAGTGCTGATACGAGGTAAACAATGTGTCGGCACATATGATGTGTTGCAGTAAGTTTTGAAATTTTATGTTGACACACTGTATATTTCATGTCGGCACTATGTCAACGTTCGCACATTTTAAAAAAATGCAGACGTTCTTACTAAAGGACTGATATTTTTATTCAAATCTGCATCACTGCGTCATGATCCAATAAGATTAAGATATCACCGAAAATTTCGGGGAAATAATGAAAGTTTGGTGAACAATGACGCGAACTTTTTTAAACTTGGCCTGAAACTAAGTTTGGGGCGAGTGGTTATGAGATTAACACTAAACAAGTAAAAAGAATAATTCGGCTTCCATTTTTCCATTGTGAAAAACAACCTAAGAAAGAAAATAATTGTTTATAAAATGTTTCTTAAATAAAACATAAAATTTTTCTAAAAAACTCCCTAAGAATTCTAAGTAAAACATGTTAAAGCTATGTGAAGATGAGGGAAGGCCTGGTAACACACCAGGCTAGTGCATGTATACTGAATCCTCATATCTAACATAATGTTTATATGCCCTTGACCTTGGATTATAATGTGGCATAAGCTGACCATCATTGCATCATTACTGTCACTCAAAAAGAAAGAAACATGCTTGACCATAAGAGGCGTTTGAGTCTTTGATATATGGAGAGAACCTTTTATAGCATAGATTTACAATCATTATAAAAGTATAGCTAATAAATATACACGTACCGTACACAGCTTAATCAAATATGGCAAACCATGCTGTATGAAAAGAAGAATAGAGGAGCCATAAATTCCAGTGGCTACAACTCTCACCAAAAGAAAGAATGTTTGGAAGCCCTGTCTACACCTTTTAACGTACCAAACCTGCCATTTAATACAATAACATTGAAACTAGTTGGTTGTCTCTCCTGGACCAAGCAAATGATCAATCTGTCCAGTAGCATTCAGGAACCTCATCGACTAGCCTGGTACAAGCATTTGCTCAATGTGGTCAGTCGTGAAATTGGGATTTGGTAATTGCCAGGAGCTGAAGATTATACTACCCATCCAGATCCAAAAATTCATCATATTCTCTACTGCTATCACCCTCTATTGGAGCCTTTGCATCGACTTCTCTACCAAATCTCCAGATGTAATTCAAACCAACAAGAAGCTCCGTAATTGTTGCTTCCGTCTTTTGTTGATTTGCAAAGTAAAGGGTTTGTACCAAAAGCACATGTGTCTTGGAAACCAAGCTTTGCTGTTCAAAGCTTCTCTCGGATTGCCATCTTATCATATTATGAGCAAGTGGTGCTAACCATTCTAATATTCCTGCCATTGCCTCATTCCACTCTCCTGCAAGAACTGTATCATAAACTGATGAACTCAAGCTCTTACTGTACGGCTTTAGCCTTGCCCTTAGCGCAGCTCTCACACTTGCAGGCAACATATTGTACAGGTCATCTCTAGCATCAAGGCCAATCAAATGAGGAGATGCTACTAACTTCTCAATTACAATAATAACATTTGCATAGTGAAGCGCTAAGGCAGCAGCACCAAGGGTTTCAGGTGGAGGATCCAACAACTTGCGCTTCAAACCGAAGATTGATGGACTAGGTTGAAGTTTGTCACCAGAAGCTAGAATCTCGGCATTGGTATCTCTGGCTACATTAAGAATTTCTGAACGAACACCACTTGAACTCAAGTGGCAATTGGTGACAAGCTGATTGTTCCCACTTATCATGCATCCCCTGAAAGGTCCAACTTGAGTCAACCTATTTGGCTTTGTATGTGGTTTCTTCCCATGATTAGTGAGTGAGTGATCATGAGACTTCCACAAATTCCTGATGGCTCTATTCGTTGCAGCAAGTGGGCCTGATTTTGTTGTTGACCTCCCAAGAGGACCTGAATAAAAGTTGACATCTCTATTCTTTCCCGAAATAGGGCCTGATTTTGTACTTGAGCCACCAAGAGGACCTGAATGACCTGAATAGAAATTGTCGGGTTTCTTTGTTTTCGATACTGGCCTGGATACAGGAGCAAACCTCCCAAGGGGACCTGAAGCAAATCTTGGAAGACCATTCCCAGATGGATGGACTGAAGATTGCATTAGTGCAGAAACTGAATGACTACGATGAATGTGATCAGAATTAATAACTCCAGAATCCTTGGTTTCACCAGCATCTGCCATCTGTTGAATTCCAAAGACATGCTTGATCCTACTGAATATTGTGAAGAGAGATCTTGCCAAAAGAAGGACAGTGTAATCATACGTCCTGTTCCACAGAGAGACCTCTTGCAAATTCTTCACCTCCTGCCGCTTCCACACTACCTTCTTCTGAAACTCAAGAAAATTTACACCATCTAAGTCATCATTTCCATTCATTCTCCTCAAAGTCTGTTCAAGCTCTGTAAGCACTTCCATCTCATCATACAAATTCGCATTAGTAGAAATGAACTTCTCCATCTTCTTAACTTTCCTTTCCATCTTCTTCCATGAAAATTCCCATCCACAAGGGTCAAGACCATTATTGATCAAATCGCCAAAAGCATGCTCAAAACTCTTCAAACTAGGATCAGTACAACTCTTCCCAAGCCTGGCCACAGATTTTGCCAGATGGACCATATTCTCAAGCAATTCAGCGCATATCAAACCTACAACGAAATTATCATCATCTGACACAAGCTTTTTTATACCCAATGAATTTGTGATGTCTTCTCTAAGCCTAAGGATATGTTTATCACTCAGAAATTGCCATAGATGGACCATCTTAGACATCAAGCTTGCAACTTCAAAGGCCAAAACTCGAATCACTGCTTTCTCAGTACCAGCCTCATGCTTCCTTTTAGTCCTCCACAGACTGCGAAACCATGAGTCTGAAACCATCTCTTACAACCAAAAAAAATCTTTTGATATATGATCTCTAAGCCAAACAAAACATCATAATTCTTGAACCTGTATAAAATTATAAAATTATGATCAAACAATCGGGTTAAACAGATAATAAAGTAGAAACTAACTTCATGACATAAAATCAAATAAACTAATAAACAGCATCCCAATCAAAAATACCATAGTGCTCTCCTAGGCTGCTTAGCTACTGCATGAAGAGTAGGGAAAAAACATTATTTGATAATAAAATTTTGATTAATGCAATGAATTTGGTGGAAATCAGAAATCAAAATTCTTTTTCCTTCTTTTCAGTGGTTTCAAATTTTGGGAAGTAAACGAAATTAAAGAATACTAGAATTTACAGAATTTCATACATCCAAGATCCACAACAAGTCAAAAGAAAAAATAGGATGAAAAGAAAACAATTCCACTCAGCAGAACATGTTCCAACAGTATTGATAAAAAAACGTCTTATTAGCTAATGCATGAATGGCAACTCCATAGACTTTTCTCAGAAATCATAAAAATTTAAAGAAAATTAAAAGAATAAAAATCTTTTGGAAAATAATCAAAAGAATATATGCCAAAACTACACATGACAATGACAGAAACCTAAAACTCAATATCGACACAAAAATTCCATTATATGGATCAGTAAAAAATTCCAAGATCCATTTTTTTCATAACCCAAAAACTTTCTTTACAATAATTTTCTGTACAACTTCCAACTTCCAACAACCTTACTTTTCTTTTCTGCTTGCTTAATAAAGAAAATTCACACAATAAAAAATTAAACCCAGATTTAGATAACAGCAATATCTGCTTAAGTAAGCAAATTCAGACGCACTAAAAACTCAAACCCAGAATTAGGCAACAATGGTTTTCAATTTCTGAGTGTAAATAAAGTGAAACAAGAAAAAGGGTACGATAATATGCAGAAAAATTCATAAAAATAAATAAATATATATGTTATAGGACTCACCGATCATATGAAGAACAACTCACCCACGAATCTTTCTAGCGGAAAATTAGAAATGGGAGCTTAGAGAGAGAAAGAGAGAAAGAGAGAAGAGAGAGAAAGAGGAAGCAGCTGGGAAGCTGTAGTGGAAATTTAGAGTTGAGCCGCAGCCCACATGGACGACGAAGCAGAAATTGTAGAAAGAGCGAAAAACGAGTGATATTTATGAGACACATCCTATTAGTTATTTAGTTATTAGTAATCTTGTGCTTGTTTTGCATATGTGCCCTCTGTCTTCTATCTTCTATATATTATTACCTAACTATCCCCAATTTTTGAGTCTTAACTTTGGTCATCCACTTTTACAAATTCATCTTTTTGAAAAATTATTAAGTATATCCGATACACCGTTATGTGGTGTAACTAATTCAACATGTAAATGTATTATTGGACAGTATAATTATATTATTAGGGTATAACATTAATAACATTCACTCATATTATGACATATTTGATTGATTATACCTCGTAGCGGTGTATTAGTTATACATAATAAATTTTTTTTTAATTGCAAACAAAAAATTTAAGCTAACAAAATGGTAATTGATTCTTTCTTTTTATTATATATGATTGATTTGGTGAAATTTTTGTTGTACACTTGGAAGCCATGTAATTCAACGTCTATCAGAAATGGTAAAATTACTTTTAAAAGAATTTAAATTGTTTAGAGACAAAATTCATATGTAACACCAAAGTGGCTAGGTGACTATTAAATAAGTTAATCAGCTTTGAGGTAATACTGTAATAGTTGGTAGGTGACTATTAATTTGAATTTAAAATTTAGATAGAGGAGATAAGGAAGAGGAAGCCTATAAAAATAGAGGTAAACACCTCTATAGGTAAGCTAAGCAAGTGAACTCTCCGGTTTTTTGTTTATTCATTCTTTACCTTAAGCTTCAAAGACCATTTTGGAGACTTTCAAATGGCTATTTTTTTTTTATATTTTTTATTAATAATTATTATTCATAAGTTTTGAACTCAAAATCGGCCACTTTCAACAAAAGGAGGAATGATATTATTCACTTGGCCAAAAAGTTTTTTAATTTATTTTTTTTTAAAGTTTGCAAGTTAATTCTTCAGTGCAACACTTACGTTCAATCATTCAATATTTCACTTAATTTGTGGTCCATGTGTTAAAAACTCAAACATTTTGCCTAGCTATAAGTTAGTGAATCCAATTTTCATCATGATCAATATTTGCCATCTATAACAAGGAAGAGTAATTTCAAAGATAACAAACTTGGGTTGTCCTTCTCTAAGATCAACGTTACCCATTTTATAGCTTTATACAATGATCTAACTGGTGTGATAATATTTCAGACTACACCACTCATAGATCAAGAAAATGTTGGACTCTTATAAAGTAAAATGGAAGAGTTGAATTTCTCTTTAATAATGCAATTAAGACGACTCACAGATTATATGAATGATTTGGATCCAATGATAGAATAGGATGTGGAAGTGGGATTTTCAAGGTATGACTCTTCTGGAAGAGACAAAAGCTGTGACATTTTAATTTGAGGAAAAGGTTGCAATTAACACTTCAATTTGAAGGGAAAAGGTTGCAATACTTCAATTTGAAGAGGCAAAAGTTGCATCACATTCTAAATTGAATAGTCCCAACCTATTTTTCAAGGACAATCACCACATATTTAAAACACTATTTTCACTTATTTATAATTTAATAGACAAATTAGAGAGGGTAATTCGTGTCAATTAATATACTCAAATATAAAAATTTGGATTCTCTATTATATTTGTTTTTACTTATTTCATCTTACATTCTTACCTATAAATTACACAATTTAAGGGTTATACATATATGATTGTGACCCTCTCTCACACACACACACACACACACATACAAAATGCTAGGAATTCATTGTTCCTCTTTTACTTACCCACTCATTTTTACTACATGGCTAAAATAAAAAGTACAAACAAAAGTAAGGAGAGAAAAAATAAGTACGAGAGTTTGGATTGCTACTATATCCCAAATTTTATTTTTCCCAATTTATAATAATAATTGGTACAAATAGCATTTTACATTTTTACTTTTATTGTTCATTGTACTAACAGTCTAACATATGAATTAATCAATATTTTGTTAACTTAATTAGAATAAGTTTCTTTGTTGTTATCTAATTTCTATCGACATTCTTTCCTGGTACAATTAAATAGAACAAGTAAAAAACGTACGCGTGGTATTTTTTTTTCACAAAATAAAAAGCTTATATAGATATTATTTTATTAGTTATGAACTTTATGACTTGTGTGGATAAAAAAGGTAAAATCTTTTATAAAAGGAATGTGTAGTTGTCAACTGAGTCATGCTCATCGTAGAAAAAGAGAGAGAAAACAAAAACAGTTTATACTATTACATGGTCCACACGACCATGGTAGCCATTTTTGTATTTAATTTATGATTAAAAAGAACAAATGGCATAGCCAGTGGCGGATCTAGACATCCACTGGTATGGGGGCAAGATAAACCCAGCAGGGGCGGAAGCGAGGGAGCAAGGGGCGACGGCGACGGCGAGGGAGCAAGGGGCGACGACGACATCGAGGGAGCAGGGGCGACGACGATAGGCTCTGGTTCTTTCCCCTGTTCTGATTCTTGCCCCTGCTATGCAATCTTGCCCCTGCCAGCCATGGCTGCAACCAAGATTTCATGGGGTCAAGATTTTTCATCAAGCCTAGCCTTTCTTAGTTCATGGGGTCAAGTGACCCCATTGACCCACTGTAGATCCGCCACTGGGCATGGCAATTAGTAACAAAATGAATTACTTTTTTTTTTTAATTCTTTCTGGGGCGTGTAATATATTGACTTAAAAGTGCTAGAACAAACTAAAAATAGAACCAAATTTAAGGACTGAAGTGCAAAATCCAGATAGAGAGACAGAGAGAGATCCATAACAATAATTAATGGCGACCACGCGTAAATAAGTAGTTTTACCAATTTGCCCCCAACAGCCTTTATTGTCTTTGTATCTGCTAAACGGGTCCGGGCCATACGGTACGGAGGGACCGACTTGGAAAACAAATGTGTAAAGCCGCCAAAACGATCCGACCGACGATCCGAGAATCATGAAAGTCTATGTCATATTAGCTCACACTTAGAGATAGATTCAAGGCTTTAAGCAAAGCAACTAGGCAAGTGTACCAATTAATCACTAGTTGATATTATCTTCTAGTCTTTCTTTTTCTTTTTTTCTTAGTCTAAACACAACTTTTAATTACGAAATGTCCAATGACTTTAATTAATTTGACTGACCAAATATAGTTGATTTTTCGGGTCTTGCTCTTGCATGGTGTTTGACAGCTTATTCTCTAAGACTATATTATATGCTTAAGTTAAAGATGGTTTTTTTTTTGTCTTTTTCTTTTTTCCCTCTTTCGGGTACTAAGGGGCCCAATTCCTAATTGACCATAGTCGTACTGGGTAAATACACGCATTCATATAGTATTAGGTTAATGCTATTTAGTCCAAGGGAACTTCTATATTTACCCTATTCATTATATTTAAAGTTTCGTTAATTTTAGATACAAAATTATAATATTTTTTTCATTTTAACTACCAAAATATTTATATCATTTTACTTGAGTACTAAATTTCAGTTTAGCTACCAATTTTAAAAAAACATGATTATATCGAGTTGTGATTGTCTAACAGTCATAACTTTTTTATTGATTTGTTGTTTTTTCAATATTTGCAAGGCTTAAACTTTAATGTTTAGTCTTTGAATTATATGACTATATCCCCTAAGCCTAAATCAAAAAATATTAAACTCTTAAAAATTTTGATTTTTTATAAATTTGAAACAGTCATAGTTCAATCACAACTATGACTGTTCGACAGTCACAACTATATAACAAACTAATCCAAAATGTCTTACTCTAGGTTAGTACCTAAACTAAAAAAAAAATTAATGTCTTGCTGCTTTACTGAAAAACTATTGATATTTGGTATTTAATTATAATTTTTTATATATTTAATTCATAAACTTTCCATTAATAAAATTAAAAATTAAAAACAAAAAAACCCAACCCCCACCCTATTGTAGCAGCACCCAGCCTAGCTGTTTTTTTTTTTTCCAACAAACCTTCGGCAACCTTCTCTCAATCGGCTGCCACCTATACCTTTTCTCCTTTAGTTTTTTTAATCTCTCTTTCTCTAAAAGAAGGAGGAGGCTGAGGGTGTTGGGTGTAAATATTAGAGAATGCCATTAATAATGCTCTAAACGAAAGAGGAGACTGAGGCTGAGTGTAACTTTTGTAACACTTTTGGTATGTGTTATGTCTACAATGCCCTTAATATAAATTCTTCATCAGCAGGCGAGGTTTCCGACCTTCTGTGGGCATGAACGGCGTGCTACTATTCAAAAAATGATCGTGCAACAGGAAAAGAACAAGAAAAGCTTATCTATATTATTTTTTTACTTAGATTGACTAGGACTTTGAGCAACTAAAATATAAATAAAAGAGCAATATGAATTTAAAAAAAAGCTTAATGAGAAATAACATTAAAATAAATTCAAAGAATAAGAGGTGTTTTTAAAAACTCAAAATATAAGGAAATTGCATAAGTATAAGAAAATACAAAAAGTGACTTGAAAGACTATACAAATGAAAATAAAAAGAGTTTTGAGAAATAAAAGCCACTGGGCTGAATTGGTAGCAAAAAAAAAAAAACAAATTTGAATGTCTATGTTTAATATTTGTGAATTCTTGAGGCCGTAAAATTGTAATTGTGATTCTTGTTGCTTAAAGATCTATTCTTCCAATGTGCAACTCTAACTATACTCAATGTGCAATAGTAACTACAAAAACGTATAAAATGATACAAATAGATACACTTTATGTCTTTAATTTCTTTCATGAATATGTCAAAAATTCATAAATCAACAAACAAAAACACAAAAATTCAAGCTTATTAAGTCAAATTTACCATAATTTCAACTGTAATAATGGTTGTTACTATTTGTTATTGCAGAGTTACTGTCGAACAATAACTATGGGTCCAGTACAATTACTCCTTGTTCTGAGCCTTCTATTTCATTTTTTAGTCAGTTCTATCGGGTTAAAAAAAACACAGGCTTATATATATCAGTGGGTGTACCTTTTTAGTATCACAAAAGTTGATTCAACTTTAGAGGGCGTAGAATGAACTTATTATCATTTGTTGAATGCTATATACATGTTTTTCGATCATTTTTTAGCACAAGTTTAAACATAATTTTCGTTACAATTTGAACCGGATATGAGAAAAAGTTTCATGTTAAGTGCAGTTGCATTTTGAACACCACCCCATTTTTGAGATCTTAATATTTCATTCATCCTCGTTCATGATAATGAACAATCCTTATATGAATTGAAACTCTTGTTACAAGTTTTAAAAAGACTAATATTGTGTATTGAAATTGAGTTTTTATGACTTAAAATTTAGTTGGAAGGGACCTGATGAGAGATGAGGTCTAGTGTATCACTGACATGTTTTTTTTCAAAGTACTAGGATTGTTAATGGAATAAAAAACATATAGCAAACTGGCCAAATTGAAACTCTGGGTAACCAAATGTGTTTTTGGACAAAACACATGGGCTAAATTAATATGTAATATATATTGATCATTTTGTCTCCTAAAAAAAACAAAAAAAAAAACTCATGACCTAGACCATATGCTATCGAATGTTTATAGTTACAAAGACCATATCCAATAGTGATATTTTTCTCCACTTTGTTAGAGGAAATCTCATGTTCAAATCTTATAAATGAGACTTTGATAACAATTTAGTGGTTTTTTTTGTATAATGGATTACTTATAAATTATGATGGTATAAACTTGTAACTTATTGTATTATTGTAATCTTATAAAAAAAATGTTTATTGTTAAATTACCAAAGGAAAACCTTGAAAATCGGTTAAAACAAATATTATAATCCTCATTTTGGTCTATTGAGTTATGGAACATTTGACCTAGGTTTTTTTTTTTTTTTTAACTCTGATTATATATACTAAGTATCATCTAAAAAGTTACATCATATATGGTGTTCAAGATTGGCATTAACCAACTCGAACCTTCTTCAATCCACACCACAAGATGATCATACTCTAAACCATATCGCGCCAAGGTATGGGCAGCGACGGAACAAGACCTATGTTGTGGATTGAAGAAGGTTCGAGTTGGCTAATGCCAGAACAGTGATTAACTTCTTGGATGAAAACTTAATTAATATATCATCAGCCTCGTGGCTTTTTTATTAAAGAAGACCTATAGCAGGGACGTATCATGTCTAATTCTAATTGCAATGATGAAGAGCAGACAATTTGGTTGATCTTATTAATTCTTACTAGCTAGCCTTTCCATTACTATACAGCTCTACAGGGCTTCAGATGTAAAAGGAAGATATCTTTGCAAGCAATTAATCACCACTAAACAAGGAGGCAATTTAGTTGTGGTGGTCGCTCTTTTTAAAATGGGAAATCATTTTCAAGACATACTTTATGTTATTTAATTTGTTAAATAAAGTGACTGGTTGTTGATGGACCATTGTCAATGATTTTACATGGGTTACCAACTACCATGATTTGCAAGTGGCACAAACCTTATTTTTATGAATGGAGCATTTAGGATATTTCCGATTTAGCCAATAACAATGAGGAATTCCATATGACTTGTGCATAAATAAGATGAGTTAATTATACTTACACCACCTTCTGAAGTTTATCGTTTTTTCACATAAATTTATTGGGGTTTCAAAAATTACACATACATTCTCTGAGATTTCAAAACTATTGTATATAACCCCCTACAAAAGAAAAAAATAAATAAATAAAAAAGAAAATATTTGTATTGAGGTTAGATCTTACACCTTGAGTAATCTTATTAGGCCATTTAACCCTTTAGCATGTCTTTTTGCATAATTTCTCCTCATTTTTCGTCTCACTATAGGGGGTTATATGTAACAGTTTTGAAACCTCAGGGGGTGTATGTGTAATTGTTGAAACCCTATAGAGGTATGTGAAAAGACGATAAACCTCAGGGGGTGTAAGTGTAATTAACTCAAATAAAATATCTTGTCCATCTTTTTCTCTATTATATAAATATTCTTTGTATGTTAGGTTTTAACTTCATGATTTTGGGCTCGAAAAAATGAGAAATATTGGTACAATTGGTACATTACAAACTACAAGTAATACATTACAACCAAGGGTTTAAATTTCGAAGTTTTCGGCGAAATTTCGCCGAAAATTTCGTTTTTTAGGGGTTTCGAAATTTTAACACGGATTCGACTAAATTTCGGCGAAATATTCGAAATNGGGAAAGAAATAATAAAAAAGAGAAAAAAATTAAAAGGTTTAGGGTTGATTGGGGTTTGAGGCATTTGGGCAATTGTAAAGAAAAAAAATGGTTTTGAATTTTTTTTGACCATTTTGAAGTTTCGTTTAGTTATTTTTAAACCCTAAATCAATAAACTTTAATATATTTCTATATAAAAAATAATTAAAAATACCATAAATGGCCTAAATCCTAATATCATATACCATATCCTAAACAATATAGAGTATAGATTATAAAATATATAGTGTTTAATGTATAGATTATAGAGTATAAATAATATACTAATTTCATTTATTCATTATACTAATTTTATTTAAGGTTCATTGACTTTAGATACTAAATTATAATATTTTTTCATTTCAACTACTAAAACATTTATGTCATTTCAGTTTAGGTACTAAATTTCAGTTTAGGTACCAACTTTAAAAAACATAGTTATATCAAACTGTGACTGTCTAACAGTCATAACTTTTTTATTGATTTATTGTTTTTTTAATATTTGTAAGGCTTAAATTTTAATATTTAGTCTTTGGGTTATAGGATTTCATCCCCCAAACCTAAATTAAAAGTATGAAATCCTAAAAATTTTTGATTTTTTTATAAATTTTAAATAGTCACAACTGTGACTGTTCGACAATTACAACTGTAACTGTTCGACAGTCACAACTGTATGACAAACTGATTTGTGACCTAATCCAAAATGTTTTACTCTAGGTTAGTACCTAAACTAAAAAAAATTAGTGTCTTGCTGATTTATTAAAAAACTATTGATATTTGGTATTAAATCCTAATTTTCTATTTTATTTAACAGTATTTGTCTCCAGCGCACATTATATTTATCTTATATCACATGAAGCCTACTATATATAATTAGTTTCTTCAATGTTTTTTATCAATTTAGTAGATAATATGTTAAATAAACATATGGTAAAGTTTCATTCAAAATTTCCGTATTTTGATAGTAATTTCCATCGTTTCCATCTAATTTTTGTCGAAATTTAAAAATCTTCGAAATTTCCGTCGAAATTTCCATCGAAATTTCCATCGAAATTTCCTCGAAACCCGAAATTTTATTCCTTGATTACAACAATGTTACATAACCTGACTTATAAAAAAATATTATTAATCAACAATTAATTTTAGAATAATATATATGATAATATAATATAATAATTTATGATAATATTAGGATGATATAATATGATAATATTAGGATAATATTAAGATAATATAATATGATAATATTATGGTTTAAATTTCATTAATGTTATATAATAATGTCTGAACAATATTTTTGGAACTCAGTCATTCTTATATAAGATTAAGGATTTTGTCTAAAGATGATCTATAAAATTGGACTAAACTGTGAATCATTCTTTCTAAAGGTTTATTTTGACAATGAATTTCGCGACAACCAGTTGCGTAGGGGCAAGCTACAGGTTTCATCCCATAGATGAAGAACTCGTGAATTACTTCGTCCACAAAAAAAGCTAGCTACCAGGGAATTACAGATGATCCATGTTTGTTACAACAAGCGCATGTTTGATTTTGATTTGTAAAAAAAAGAACCATGGATTATTTGGGAGAAGTTTGAAGGTCCCAAAAAATTAGGTGTATATGCACATGTATACACGCAACATTTTGGTCAAAGCGTAACACTATTGATGCAGTATGTCATGATATTGTTAAACAAAAAATGTGATATGTAAATATATTTATATATTTATTACCTAACACAATTTCACTATACTCATTTAGGAATAAAGTTTTATTATTTAGGGTATATCTCAAGATGAAGTGCATCTCTTAATTACAATCCCTTGATACAAGAGAAGACCTTTTGATTCCAATTATAAAGGAACTGAAATCATTTGATAAAATGTGTGAGTGTTTAGATTTGTAGCTGCATTTGCATGGGAATTGTCCCAAGTTGCCTAGCTACGTACCCTTTTGAGGGGATTAAGCTAATTCGTAGTTCTAGATTTGGGATTCCCAATGAGTGAATGACTCATTGGAAAATTGGGATTTATGTAAAGTGTTTAGTGAGTTTGGTTGAGTTGAACCAGGATTTGATTTGGGATGCGATTGTATCTAGACTTGGTTCTAGATTGCCTACGTACTCGTTGCAGGATCAAATCACACGTAGTTCCAAACTTTTTGGGAATTCAATGGGTGAGTGGCCCATTTAAATGATTTGAGTAATTTGGATAGGACTTAGAGCTCTTGGATTTGATTTGAGAAATTAATTTAGGGACTTTGTGTATGAAATTAATTTCTGGGAATTTGTAATGGATTTGATTTGTGATGGTTGCACCTAGGTTTAAGTATATAGGTTGCCTACATACCCGCTGTGGGATCAAATCGAATGTAGTTTGTTAATTATTTGACTTGGTTGATTTTGTGTCATTTTGGAGGGTTGGTTTTGTATGAATTGAAAGAAGTGGTTTTGTACCAATTTGAGAGAGATGATTTTGTACCAAATTGAGAGAGATGATTTTGTACCATTTGAGAGAGATGAATTTGAGATTTGTATTTGAAAGAAAGAAATGTGTTCATTAATTAAGGGGAAAATTAGAGGAAAAAGACTCCAACATATGTGTCGGAGCCAGATCAGGATTCCCGCTTCAAAAGTGCATCCGTCAGGACTGCTATTTCACTTGATCGTCAAATTAGGCTATTTCGTCAAAATCTGTTACACTTTCCGTCAAAATTAACATAATTGACAATTTTCACTATTAAAATATTTATAAAAATAAAATTAAAAGAAGAGAATTAATAAAAAATTAAAAAACAAACTAAAAGAAGAAAAAATAAAATTAAACTAAAAGAAGAAAATTTTGATAGAGTTTCAACTGTGATTAGTGATTTTTCGGTTTTGTTTTAAATACGGTTTCTTTTGCATTTTTACACTAGCAGATATTCTTGAAAGGTTTTCAAACCTAGTCAAAGATCCTCCAAAGGAAAGTTATGAACATATGTGATGTTTATCCCTATTGTACTCTTTTTTTGTGTGTTGATAATCTCTCAGTTGACAATATTGACTGATTCACAAGGTGTGACATCAGATCTCTTGCCGTGCATCCTAAGGTCTCAGATCTAGTTCCAATATCATGTTTTTTGCAATCCTGCTTTTCTTCTTTCATATTTTATATATTCCTTATGGTATTTCCTTTTATAATTATGTCAAATAACTTTATTTTTCTGTCTTGGGTTGATTTGTTTTCCAAACTTATTTTGGAGCATCACTATTGCTTTGGGTGATGTTCATTAGGTTTGTTTATGTTAGAAACTAAATACCCTAGATGGTTGGTTTGTTTTAAATATTTTATCAAAGCATTTTCAGATCTTGTATGCATGTGTTACTCTGATCCAACCCGATTTCACAAACAAAAAGGCTTAACTTATTTTAGGAATCTTGGGGGCTTGATACTCGAGATATGGATATTACGCTTTTGAGGTTCTTAAGAAAGGTGCCTCTGGTGCCTACCCGATTTTAGGGTGCCACATTATGCACCAAATATGAAAATATTTCTCAAATTAAAACTAATCACTTAGTTTAAACTTGCGAGTTTTACTCAAGAATAACTAAAAATTATGTATGTAAGCTTGAATTTGATTGTCAAACAAGAATTTAAAGAAATCATAAACATAAAGTTTAAGCCTTAATATATTTTAGAGCCCAATCTCTTTAGAAAATAAATATGAAATGAAAATTGAAATTAGTTTTAAAAAGCCTATAAGATATTATTTCAATCCCTCAAAAAAAATTTTCTTGAAAACAAATAGATAATTTATCCTCATATTAAACATTTTAGTTTTGTTAAAATTGTCATAAAATTGACTAACAACATAAAACACATGGACAAAATTGAGAGAATTGAAACTACAGGGGCCAAATGTGATTTCAAGCCAAAACACAAGGATAAAAAATGTAGTTTACACTATCTTTTAAGTGAAGAATTGTAAAATAAAATTAACAATTGAGATAAAAAAAATAATTGAGCAGCGATTTAGGAGCGGTTTCTACCTTCAGATTACGACCACATCCTCTCCCATGTCGTTTCTCCTCTCCCCTCCTTTTCATCTAAGAAGGACTTCTACTTCTATCTCTGCGATTCCCCTATCTTCCTTGATCAGGGTAATCTGATAATTTCACCCACCTTGTTAATATTTTCTTTTGAAACTATTGGTTTTATTGATTTTTCTATTCTAATGGAAACTCTATCTAATCATCCTAACACAACTCATTCATCTAAAGCTATACAAATTAAGTGACTTTGGTCCTTCTTGGCTTCATTAGAACTGGTAGAATAGAGTTATGAAAGTTTAATTCCCCTCTAACTATGACATGTCTTGCATTTTGCCTAACTTAACCCCTCAAACTTCATCTTTGTGTCTCATTTTGCTCGTTTCGGTCAATTATGTTAAGAAAAATGTTTACCTAGCATAAATTCTTTAGACATTTTAGATTTGAGAAATGCTTGGGTCCTTATGTTTGAGGACCAACCCTGTTCTTATAGTCAATCAAATGAATCCATGATGAGGTTCACCATCCCAACTCTCTTTTCTCTCTCATGGTGGAGCTCATTTAATTGGCCATGAGAACAAGATTAGTCCTCAAACATAAGACCCAAGCATTTTCCTTTAGATTTTTAACTATTTAAGCCATTTGGTAGGACTCTTTTCTCTTTTCCCTTTTCCTCTTCCTCTTAATCTCACTCTTTCTCATCTTCTCTCTGTCACTGCCTCTCTCTAATTTTTTTTTAGATGAACACTTCTCTCGATTTTCTCTCTTATCTCTCATCACCTTCAATCCAAATTTTCAGCCACACTGTTATGGCCAAAAATGTCTCCTGCTACGTGTCAGGCTAGGATTCGTTCATCCCATAACATATGCAACTCTGGACGCGAATGTATAATGAAATGAAGGGCGTGCCACCAAGTGATGTCGTACTTGGAACGAATGCAATCTAGATCTTGATGTAGTGCAAGATCAGAGGTGCAACTAAGTGAAAGGAGTAAAAATAAAAGGAAAGAAGATTGACTTCTAATCAAACGATTGTATTGAGTTCTTTTTACTGTCTGGGCATTTCAGGACTTTAATGTGCTAAAATTGCTTAAGTAAATGTTTTTTGGTGCTTGATACTTGCTTAAGAAACATCCATCCTCTTTGTGTAATTAAATGCATGCTTAATTAAACTTAAATGAATAAGAAACTAAGAAAATAGATCTAAAAGGAATCAACAAGATTCTGGATCAAACTGATTGGACAATTAAAGATTCCCTTGTAGATCTAACCAAAATTGAATGAGTAACTCATAATGAAAACGACACACGAAAATAAAGAAGTGCAATAAATGTAAATGATTCAATTCCACTTGCCTCTTTAATTAATGTTCAGATCTCGAGAGAGATATACATTCAATGAAAGGAATCAATGTCAAACCAAGAAGTAAAGACTAATAAGCAAATTCTCAATTGAAACCAAAATCAGATCACAATTCTCAATAATTAACTGAAAAATTGAATACAGCATTCAATTAAACAGAGATTCGATGAGCAAATGGAATGTAATAAAGGATCAAGCCATGTCTGGAATATGCGAATTGCAAAGAGCTTTTTGTATGTGAGTTGATGTTGTCAGCGATCCCTTCTTCTGCCAATAATTTGGGTATTTATACTTGAATGGGCTCTGAAAACCCTAAACCAAGTATCCTTAGATCATCCCACGTGTATGGTATTGAACAAGTTTGATCATTTGTACTTATCTTTCCATGATAGCTGTCATTCAGTACTTATCAATCTTCCAAGACACATGTTTTCGTGCGATTAGCCCTTTTATAACCATCCCGACATAGTGTAACCGAAAGAAAAATCATTCGCCAAAGGGCCTGGGCTTCGTTGAATTGGGCCTTGAAACCAAGGAGTAAAATTTTGTTTTTTAGGGGTATGAAAATTTTAACACCATACCAAATTAATTTCGAAAAATTTCGCCGAAATTTTGTCGAAATTTTCCGAAATCCTCGAAATTTCGGCGAAATTTTTGATGTAGAGACCGGAGAGAGAGAGGGGAGGCAGAGATCGGAGGGAGAGGGGAGGTAGAGCACCGTCGCCGGAGGGAGAGACGAGATCGGAGAGGGAGAGCCGTAGTCGGAGGGAGAGGAGATCTGGGGAGGGCGAGGGAAGAAAAGATTAGGGAGGGAGGAGGGAGAGGGAAGAGAGAGATTATGAAGGGAGGAGAAAAATTGGTGAAGGGAGAAGAAAAGAAAAGCTGGAGAAAAAAAAAAAAAGAAGAAGGCAGCCACTGGAATTGTAAGAAGACGAAGAGATGAAGAGTTGAAGACCACTGGGGAAGAAGAAGGAAAAGGAAAGAAGAAAAAGAGGAAGTCGCGTCACGTGGGAAGAAGAGGAAAAGGAAAGAAAAAAAAGAAGAGAAAAGAAAGGAAAAGGGAAAAAAAAAAAAAGAAAGGAAAGAAAAAAAAAAGGAGAGAAAAGAAAAAAAAAGAAAACGAAAGGAAAGACAAAAAAAAAAAAAGAGAAAAAAAAAGGAAAAAAAAAAGGAAAGAATTTTTTTTTGTAAGATAGATTGAGATTTGAAATTTTTAGGCAATTAAAAAGAAAAAAAAGATTTGAGATTTTATTTGGGGTTTGATTTTGTCATTTTAGTGTTTCGTTTAGTTGTAAATATAAATTATGAAAAAGAAATTTATCATGTTATCATGAAGTTTCATTTACTTAATGTTTGGTTTTCCAATTACGATAATTTGTAAAATTGAAATTTTAGATAAACCGTTGTTGTCATCGGATTGGTTCTATTTTAACCCAATTCGGCTTAATTTAACTATCAAATACCACTTCCAAGTCCCTTTGAGTAAGCTTGCTACTTTCCGTTGCCACATTGGTAATTTATTTGTGTAATTTTATTATGTAATTATTAATTAGTAAAATATTTTTTTAACAGTATTGTCTCCGACGCGCATTATATTCATCACATATCACATGAAATCTATTATATTATTTGATTTCTTCAATGTTTTTTATCAATGTAGTAGATAATATGTTAAATAAACATATGGTTAAGTTTCATTCAAATTTTCATATTTTGATAGCAATTTTCATCGTTTTTGTCCAATTTTATCGAAATCGAAATTTTAATCGCAATTTCCGCAAAAATTTCCATTGAAATTTTACTCCTTGCTTGAAACCAAGTCATTTATTTTGGGCTTAATTAATTCGTCTATTAAAAATCATGGTACAAACACACACCACCACCGCCATCACAAATTGAAGAATATATAAAACAAGCTAGCTGATCGAAGGATATACATTAGAAGCATGAAAATGACTTTGCTAATTTGCCTGTCCATCTGAATAATTCATGTGATACACTGAACTATAGTATGAATCACATAAGCCATCCAAAATGTTCTTTGCCTTTGTATTGGAGCTTTCGATTGTCAAGACCCGCACAACCAGATATATATGTGCATAATTATGTACCTTTAATGTGTAACAAGAAGATGTATAACAACTAGGGATACTGGACTAGTCGACAAGGAGATTTTTATTCTTGGCATTTCTAGTTACATCCTGGTTGAAAGCCGACATATGCCAATTAGGAACATCTTCCATCTAAATTATGTTGAGCAGCGGAATTACAAGACCGAGAAACATACTTAAAGAAATTAAAATGAAAATGAGCAATAAGAGCATATATAAGTAACTCATTTTACTGATTGAAATGTTTATCTAATATCTTCTAAGCATTGAAAACAAAAGATCTTGTGTGAGATTGTGGGTATGTATAGTTTTTTATGTTATAGATACCATGAATACATGTTTTTTATGTTATCTTTACATGTTAGCAAATAGGCGATAAGTTTTGGCATCAAGAACTATCTGTCGAATAGATGCTACTGCCCCTGCCCCGACTAACAACATAGAAACTCCTGCTATCAATGTGTTAACCCAAAAAATAAGGCTTTGTCTGGAGGGTTTGAAGGTTATATTGTAGAAAATCATCGGCAAAATGAAATCTAGAGGAATGTATCCAAATGCCCCAAGCAACGCCATGAGATCTCCAAAGAAGGGTAACATTGCAGCAAATGTTGTAGCTACGATAACGGATAGTGACCGGAGAATCAATCTTGGTACAACATTACGAATGGAAAATTGATCCATCTTTGGGTCTGCAAATTTCTTCTCAAACACTTCATTTGTTGGTTGCAAGTAAACCTGCACATAGACTCATCATTTGATCAGTGCACCCCGGCCCGCACTTAAAAATATTCCAAAACTTTTATTTTTAACTCAGATGCAGTAACCAAAGCATTACAAAAATTAGTTTTAATTCTCCTCTCCAATATGCTTATGATGTTTTGAGAAGAATTCCCTGCTAGTTCTGTGTAAGTGTGTATTGTTTAATTGGACCTTAGGCCCCCTTTTAAAAAAAATAATAATTCAAGAAAAACCAGGCATTGTCCCCTATTTTCAAATTTAGTAGGGCATTGCAAACAAATGTTGTAGATTTGTAGCCATCTATATTCTTTTTGTCTTACCACTGTGACAGCAGACACTTGCAAAAGAGTGAAGACATTGGTCATTAGTAAAAACCAAGTAGGTAGCAACGGCTTCTCATCACCCATGAAATTTGAAAGAAGTGTTCCCTTAGCTTGATTTCCAAATGCCCAGTACCCAGAGATTGCAACACTGAAGTATGTTGTCACTATAACAGTAAAGCAAACACATAGGCCTTTGACCATCTTGCCTTTTACCGGAGGTTTCAAAGTTGCCTGCAAGTGTAAGACAACTTAGGCCCATCCAATTCTCCTTCTCAAACATGTAATTAATTTCATTTAGGGGCTATTGTTTCAGAAGGTAATGTTCTTGTGAAAACATAGTCTGATGTATTATGTTACAAAACTATTAATTTGGATCATATATTCAAATAAAAATTTAAATCTTTGGGGTTAGTATAGTGGTGAGGATTTGTGGAGTAATGGATTAAAATTAGGATTTGATTCCTAATAAGAGAAATAAAATCTAATTTATCAATGATCTAGTTGAGAGCATTAATCTAAAAAGAAAAAAATAATTGATCCAAACGAATAAATGGGCAAAACCAAGTGTTATTTCCATCCCTGTCCATTTAGGAGTGGGTTCTCGCAGAGGTCCAATTTGTGGGAAATTTTTTTTCTTTACCTCACATGTCAGATCATCTAAAAAGAAACGCCATTTCTTGTTTTAAACTAACAAACAAATAAGCTCCAAATCTAAAAAGAAGAAAAAACAAATTAAGCAAACCAAATCAATGAAGAGTAGCTCAAGTACCTGTATTTCAGGAATTATTCCACTAGCATATGTGGTAGATATGATTGAAATGGCATTGAAGATACCAAAATTGCGATCTTTTGCACTTCCTTTAATGGTATAGTCCTTTCTAGGTGTATTGTTAGAATGTCCTGCAAAAAACATATTTGCTATACAAATTGGGATTCAAAAGGTTGGGATAGTGATTCATTCCTAGTATTATTGTAAACAAATTAAGTCTTTTTGCAAATGTATATGTGCTGATCGAGGTTCTTAATAATTACCAATGTATATAGAACCAGCTGTGACACAAGCACTGAATGCAAGACAGAGAATAAGAGAGACAAGGTTAATATGCCTTAGGGAGTGGAAGGATGGCATTTGAGCCAAAAGCAGTGTAAGGCCTCCAAACATCATAATAAATTGGTGCAACTTCATTGCCCCATCTGGTTTAGAGAGCAAGTAAATGAACTGCCAAGCAAACGTACACAAGAAAAGTAAAGCCTTACAAATTAACAGAAATTAACCATAAAAATTGGCAGCTGCTATTCACATTCCCAATTTGTGCAGTACTCCAAACCTTATGATTTCTAGCTAGATCAATATATATAGCTAGGGTCTAATATTAAAACACACTATATCTTAGGATAAGTAATTTCAAAACAAGGCTTAAATATTGATGATAAATGGGGGACGCACTGACCTTCAGGCTCTGCCCTCCAAGTAGAATGGAAGCAATAACTGCACCATAGCACATCGAAAATTGCAGAGGACCAACAAAATATTTGCCCCATCCAGGACCTGGTAACACGTTCAATCCCAAATACTTGAACTCATTCAATGAGAAAATATTATTGTATATAACGGTTATATATAACTTTCCCCTCAAAACATGTATCTAAGACTCAGTTTTATATATGATGAAACCTATATACATGTTGTGATAGAGAAGTCAATCACATATGTTGTCACATATAATAATTTTGTACCTAGAATGTCTCTGGCCACGTCTCGAAAGCGAAGCTGACGATGTCCAAGCTCTTCATGGTGCTCGAGAACTAACGATAAAAGATAGAAGGCATAGAAAATGACCAAAGCTGCCAAGGAAAGGCAAAGGACTCCAGCCCAGCCTAGCAAGGCCAGCGCAAAAGGAAGACTTAGAATTGCTGGAGTCGCTATGGATGTCGTCAAGTGGTACCCACAGTGCAACCATGACCCTACCACAAATAATTCATTCACACAAAATTAATTCATTTTAGAAACTAATTTGCAAGTTGGATTGGAAATAATGAAAATTTAAAATAAAAAAATTTAGGCAACCTTCAAAAATCAGTCCTAACTAACAAAAAATAGTTATAGGATTATGCATATATGAAAACGTTATGGGAAAAGTGGTGAGCATTAATGGTTTTGACTTTGGACTTTGGAATTGGGACTCGTCTTGTTCCAGCTGAAACACTTTCTAAAATTAATTGAGCTGGTTCCATGGTTAATATAAAAACTTTTCAAGCAATTTTGAAGAAAGAGGTTATATATGTAATTAAACTTCAATTAATTCTCACCTTCCAATCAAACATCATATTAGATATATAGTGAGAGTACTACTAACCTTCAGATTTGAGGACGAACATAGCTCCGGCATCAAGCTCTTTTGGAGCCACACCGTTTTGCTTGTCACAAGTAGACACTTCCATCAAGTTTGGAGCCACAGTTGCCCTCTCTCTCTCTCTCTCTCTCTCTCTCTCTCTCTCTCTCTCTCTCTCTCTCTCTCTCTCTCTTTCTCTAGCAACCTCTGTGACTGTCTCTCTAACTCTGACTCTGGGGAGTATTTGGAGTGAAGAATATATAGAACAAGCTAAAGGGACTAAATATTGAGAGGGTGAGAATCAGATAGGAAAGCCCATGTCAACTATATACTATAGACTGCTGGATATATATATATATATATGGTAGGTAGATTCAAGATTGGTAATTAATATACAAATAAAACATTAAGAAATGCGAAGTTGGAACATTTGTTCATCGATTTCTGGAAAAGAGGTGGCTGAGTTGAATACTGTTTTGGACTACTCAACAAAGCGGTCCAACAACAGCAGCAGACCCCGTATAGTTTATTATATATGCTGATATTATAGCCAAGGGACCTTAATTTATTAAGGTTTTCAATTATTTTAAACTGACAAACTATGAAAATTAATATATGTCAAATTGTTTTTAACTTTTTAAACATAGGAATTGCAATCAGTATGGTCCATCCATAAGAAGTGTATGAGCCCTGCCACATCATCAATTATCAGATGGAGGTGTCTCCCCTCACCTCTTCGAAAAATTATTATAGCTACTAAGTGTAATTTATATATGTGTTATAATATGAACGGATATTATTAATTAATATTGTTTCTTAAAAATATAAATTTGTCACATATCCATATTATAATACGTAAATTAATTACACCACATGATAATATTATTTATACATCTCTAGTTATTTGTTAATTTTAAAGTTCCATTGATTTTAACTACTAAATTTTAATAACTTTTTAGTTTAGGTACCAAAATTAAATATAATTTTAGATTAGGTACCAAAATTAAATAGCATTTTAGATTAGGTACTAGTTGAAAAGTTAAATAAATTAATAAAGTAAAAAATATTAGAATTTACAAATATTACATCACATGCCACTACAATAAAAAAATAAAAATAATATTACATCATAAATATTACATTAATTTATACTATATTGTATTATAAAAAATAAAAAAAATCAATCTAGTCACAACTTAATTGTGACTGTCTTGGTAAATTGAAAGAAATAACTCACACCACTATACTATATATTATTTTGAGTAAAAGTATTGTTTTGACCTCTATTTATATTATATTGTAGTATAATTTCTCCAAAAAAATTCAATTAAGTCACAACTTAACTATCACTGCCTCATAACTTAGATGTGACTGTCGTTTAGTCACAATTAAATTTAAAGTTATGAGTGTTGTATAGTCACAACTAAATGTGAAATTGAGATTATATTAGCCAATTTTCAAGATAATATAAAAGCATCAAGGACAATTTTGTCAAAACCTTAATTTTAACTAACATTCGTCATATGTGGGTCAAAAGATAAAAATGTCAAATGAAAAAAGTTCAAATAAAAGGGGCCAACATATTTGTGACCTAATCTAAAAACTACATTTAAATTTGATAGTTCAATTAAAATATTATATGGTTTTTATGTTATACTAAAAAATTATTATAATTTAATATTTAATCATAATTTTCTATAATTTTAATTATGAAATGTGGAATATAAAGTGTGGAAAGAATGTGAGATATGAGTGAGCTTTCAAAAACCCACTCACTTACACACTCACTCACATCCCGCATTCTTTCCGCCCCGATATAACACATTAGAAAAGGTCTTCTCTAGTTACTTCATCATGGAGCAGCTATTTTTAAAAAAATTATTTTAATATTGTTTTGAGTAATGAGCAAGGAATAAAATTTCGAATTTCGAGGAAATTTTGATGGAAATTTCGACGGAAATTTCGAAGATTTTTAAATTTCGACAAAAGTTCGACGGAAACGACGGAAATTACTATCAAAATACGAAAATTTTGAATGAAACTTTACTAGATGTTTATTTAACATATTATCTACTACATTGATAAAAAAAACATTGAAAAAACCAAATTATATGGTAGGTTATATGTGATATGTGATATGTGATGAATATAATGTGCGCTGGAGGCAAATACTGTTAAAAAAATGCTTCACTAATTAATAATTACTTCAATAACACCTCAATTTTATTTTTACTACAATATTGCCACATGAATTACAAAAGTAATCAATACCACATAGAGTTTCTAGGAAGTTCAAAATTTCCGATGTCTTCAGTATCATCATGTCTAGAGTAGGTGTACTGCAAAGAATAATTATCCCAAGATACTTCTCCAGCATAACATATAGATAGGGGTCACCAAAAAGCGAATCCCACCCAAAGCCCGCCCGGCCCAAAACCCATTTACACACAATATATTTTTAATAAAAAATTATAGAATTTTGGCTATGTTGTGAATTGAACATGAGAGACCTCATGGAACAAACTTTAACTCTCAACCAACTAAGCTGATTAGTTTATTTGTCTAATTGGTGAATCAAAACATATTTAATAGGTTTTTTGTTTGTATATTCTAATAAATTATTAATATGCTTATTAAGTTATTATATAATACTATAATCATATAATGTTAGTAAATAGTAATAATGTAAACTGTGAATACCATAAATAATAAACTTTTAAACTTATATATAACATTACAAATTTACAACTATAGTTATTAAAGTTATTATAATAAACTTTTATAATACAACTATAATTAAAGTTATTAAACCACGATCGTTCATTAATTCAACGATTTGAACCGTTCATTTTATATGTTGATAGTCAAAGATCATCTTTACAAAAAATCGGCCGAATAGGAATTCATCTACATGTTCGAATGTTTGATTATCATTAGAAAAACCACGATCATTTATTAATTCGACCACCGTTACGTCACTCTTACATCTCTAATTGAGCTAATTTTTTGCAAAGATTTTCTTTGAGTGGGGAACTAAAGTTTGAACGGTTCGGATCGTTGAAAACACGATCGATATGTGAGCTTCTATATATAAATACACTTGAAAAGTATAATTATATTAACTTTCCCGTTGAAACATTGTTGTTTCCATAATTATGAAGACCACAACGTGATTTCAACAATCTGACCCGTTCATTTTCTATGTTCATAGTCAAATATCATCATTACAAAAAATCGGCCAAATCGAAATTCATTTACCCATTCGATCATCATTAGAAAAATCACGATCGTTCATTAATTCGACCACCATTATGTTACTTTTACATCTCCGATTGAGCTCATTTTTTGCACGAATTATCTTTGAGTGAGGAACTAAAATTTGAACAGTTCGGATCGTTGAAAACACAATTGCATCGTTTGTTTATAAAAATATATAATAAAAATATGTACATTTATGTTTTATTATAGTTGTAATGTTGTATATAATTTTAAAAATTTATTATTTATGATATTACAATATTACTAACATAGTAGTATTATATAATAACTTAATAAACATATTAATAATTTATTGAAGTAAACAAACGAAAGACTTATTAAATATGTTATAATTCACAAACTTGATAAATAAACTAGTCAGCTCAGTTAGTTGAGAGTTGAAGCTTGTTATGTAAAGTCTCATGTTCAAATCACAACATAACCAAAATCCTATATTTTTTTTATTGAAAATATATATGTGTCTAAACAGGCTTTGGGCCCATTCTGGGCCACTCGTTCGGGCCTAACCTGACCCGGCCCTCCAAGCCCGCAGGCCAAAGCCCAATGGGCAAGCCTTGGGCTTGTGTATTAAAGCCCAAGCCTAGCCTGGCTCAGCTCGAAAGCCTTATTAGGCTCCTATAATTTAAGCTCGAGTCCGGTCCAAACTCGAAAAATTTGGGCCGGCCTAGCCTGGCCCATTGACGACCCCTACATATAGACCAGACAAACATATATACAAAATGCTTTTTGTCTTTCTTTGGATTAGACACCAAATGGTGCCAAAGGGAGGAAAAAAAAAGTCATAATTGTAACAAATATTTAAGGTATAGATCATTTTCAATGTGACGAAAAATTTGAGCATATTATTATAAAATTAATGGTGTTGGTAAATTAATTAAAATAGTTTTAAGGAATACTCAATGAAATAATTGTATAAAACTTTGAGAAAGTGAGAGGAAGGGACAATGAAAACAAAAAATAGTAATAGTACGTACAATTGCTAAATTCAGGATGTTGTAGGTGGTCGTCTTGGTCGGGTTCTGTATTAAGGTAGGAAAAAATCTTGAGACAGTCTAACTATCTAGTGTTACAGCACTATGTATTTTAAGTTATATTTGAGGGAATCAAATCCTTGATCTATCATAATCCTAACTCATTATCTCATCCACCTTCACCGGCCACTTGAGCTAACCCCAAAGGCTTATATTCTACTTATTTTAAAAGACTGTAAACTTTACTTGAAATACGAATACATATATGCCTTAAGATTAGCCTCATTAAATCAAAATAATTTGGAAATACCTAGTGTTTTTGCTATCTTTACATGTTAGCAAATAGACGGTATGTTTTGGCATCAAGAATTATTTGTCGAACAGATGCTACTGCCCCTATACCAACTAACACCAAGGACACTCCTGCTATCAGTGTGTTAATCCAAAAAATAAGGCTTCGTTTGGAGGGCTTGAAAGTAACATTGTAAAAAACCATTGGCAAGATGAAATCTAGAGGAATGCATCCAAATGCCCCAAACAACGCCATGAGATCTCCAAAGAAAGGTAACATTGCAGCAAACATTGTAGCTACGATAACGGATAGTGACCGGAGAATCAATCTTGGTACAACATTACGAACTGAAAATTGATCCATCTTTGGGTCTGCAAATTTCTTCTCAAACACTTCATTTGTTGGTTGCAAGTAGACCTGCAGAAAAACCGATGTTAGCTAGTCTTGTGAAATAAGATGCATGAGGCTTGTAAATGCACCCAAACTTTTGATTAGTGCACCCAGCACCCCAAAATTTTTTGATACTTCAAATGTTACCCCTTGGTGCACAGACCAAAAAGAATTAAAAAGACAAGCCATGATCAGTAGAGATGGGGAATCACTATTCACTCCTATTTTGTTTGATCAGTACACTCAAGGGCATGATAAGAAATTTCAATTTTTTGGGTTCTGGGTTCACTCATCAAATGCTTGTTTGCATTAAAAAGCCTCCATGATGCATATGTATATGTTAGGGCACAAAGCTAAGTTGGTGAGTGTTTGGGTTAATTATGTGGGCTTGAAAGCCTTCACCCAACAAGCCCATTTTCAAATTTAAGGGCTTTTGGACATTGCAGCAAATGCTCTTACTATCTATATTATGTGTGTCTTACCACTGTGACAGCAGACACTTGCAAAAGAGTGAAGACATTGGTCATTAGTAAAAACCAGGTAGGCAGCAAAGGCTTCTCATCACCCATAAAATTTGAAAGAACTGTTCCCTTTGCTTGATTGCCAAACGCCCAGTACCCAGAGATTGCTACACTGAAATATGTTGTCACTATAACGCTATAGCAGACACATAGGCCTTTGTACATCTTGCCTTTCACCGGAGGTTTCAAAGTTGCCTGCAAGCTAGCATGAGACATCTTAGACTCATTCAATTTGTAACTAATTTAATTTACTGGCTATTGTTTCAAAGGGTAATCTTCACTTGGAAATAATTTGACATATTATGCTATAAAACTCTTAATCTGGACCATATGTTCAAGTAAGAAACCGAGCAGTTGATCATTAGTGTTCTGATTTATAGCCATGCATGTCAGATATGTGGGGTAGCCATACATTTTTTTGAAATTATTTTTTCCTTATTGCAATGATAAAAATCAGCATAAATATATGATATAATACACATAAAACACACTAACACACACCAAATATTATAATATCAAAGTAGATATATAAAAAACACCATATATTAACTTCAAAAACTAACGGAAAGTTATAACTCAAAGTTCAAAACTAACTTCTAATAAAAAAATTGAAAACTAAGTTTCTACACTAACTATAAAATTACACACACACACACACACACATATATATATATACTGTATTCATTCAAATTTATAAAATTAAACAAGTAAACAACCAAATTAAGCAACCAAAAAGTATATAGTTCAAATACCTGTATTTCAGGAATAATTCCACTAGCATATGTGGTAGCTATGATTGAAATGGCATTGAAGATACCAAAGTTGCGATCTTTGGCACTTCCTTTAACGGTATACTCCCTTCTAGGAGCATTGTCAGTATGTCCTGCAAAAGAAGCAAAAGAAGTGTCAATTATATTAATTGATATTTTAAAAGTTGGGATAATAGTTGATGGAGTATTATTTTAAAGAGAGTACATCTTTTCACAAATATATTTGTGCTGAAGTTCTTAATTACCAATGTATATGGAGCCAGCTGTGGCGCAAGCACTGAATGCAAGACAAAGGATAAGAGAGACAAGGTTAATATGCCTTAGGGAGTGGAAAGATGGCATTTGAGCCAAAAACAGTGTAACGCCTCCAAACATCATAATGAATTGGTACAACTTCATTGTCCCACCTGGCTTGGAGAGCAAGTAAATAAACTGCCAAACATACACAAAAGAAGAATAAAGCATTATGTTACCATAAAATTATACATATATATATGACAGGCTGATGAGTTTTTGCTGTCTTCAACTTGACAATCTCAATGGAATGGTCATAATGTTATTGAGTTTTTGCTAGCAAAAGAGCAAGAAAGGGGTGGAGATCGAGCTTCAAATACATATGATTAAACAAATTAATTTTACTTTGCATGTCAATAATATATGGGTTTTTTGGGTCTCAATTCTAAATATCCAGGATGTAATATAAAAGCGCCCTAAACCCTGAGCAGTTGTTTGTTTAACTTGCCATTGAAGTAGTTTCAAAGGGCTAAGTTGATGATATAAGTTGGGGGAACGCACTGACCTTTAGGCTCTGCCCTCCAAGTAGAGTACAAGCAATAACTGCACCATAGCATATCCAAAATTGCAGAGGACCAACAAAATATTTGCCCCATGCAGGACCTGGCCACACGTGCAATCACATATATATGAATCCAATCTAGAAGTCCTCATGCAAGAAAGTCCCATTCAATTTCATAGTAAGATTTATTGAGTGCTGCTATTTGCACACCTTTTTTTTTTCTTTTTGCACACCATTTTCCTACTTTTTCTCATTTCACACCCTCATACCCTTCCCATAATTAAATTTTCTCATACACACACCCTTCCAATTACCATAATATCTCCATTTTATCCAACACACCCCATCAACTCATAAAAGAAAAA
>QANW01008701.1:302267-321383 GCA_003254865.1 Dryas drummondii | reverse complement strand
GAGAGAGAGAGAGAGAGAGAGAGAGAGAGAGAGAGAGAGAGAGAGAGAGAGAGAGAGAGAGCTGGGTTGGTGCGAGCAGAAGGGCACACCAAGTGAGCACGCCGGGAGAGAGAGCTTCGACGGTGCTGCACGCGGTGGTTGGAAGGCGCTGCGCGGTGGTGCTGCAAGCAGAAGGGGCAGGGCTGGGGTGGTCGGGGCTGGATTGGGGTGGGCTGGGGCGGGGCTGGGTTGGGCTGTGACGGAGAGAGATGGATAGAGAGAGGGAAGGAGAGATAGAGGGGATGAGGTTTTGGGTAATTTTGTTTTAGGTATTTTTTGTCATTTCACAAATTAAAATTCTAGGGTGTGCAAAAAGAAAAAATAGGGTGTACAAATAGCAACCCTTTATTTATTTGGGTAAACAACTCAACTACATTTACTGAAATACCCCTAGGTTTGAATACTTCCGTTATTAATTTAGATGGATGTACCATTGGCAGTTAGATACAAAATAGATGATTAAGTGTGCAATTGGGACAAATTAGAGTTTAGTAGGCCAAAGTTGATCGAGGTACTAAAATTAAAAATTGAAAAAAACCCATATATATATATATATATATATACTCACATGCACGTACCTAAAATGTCTCTGGCCATGTCTCGAAAGCGAAGCTGACGATGGCCAAGCTTTTCTTGGTGCTCCAGAACTATAGATAAGAGATTGTAGGAGTAGAAAGTGACCAAAGCTGCCAAGGCCAAGCAAATGACCCCACCAACCCAGCCTAACAAGGCCAGCGCAAAGGGAAGACTTAGAAGCACTGGAGCCACTATTGATGTCGTCAAGTGGTACCCACAGTGCAACCATGACCCTACCACAGATAATTCATTCACACAAAATTAATTCATTTTAGAAACTAATTTGCAAGTTGGATTGGAAATTATGAAAATTAATTTGCAACCATGACCCTACCACACAAAATTAATTCATTTTAGAAACTAGTTTGTTAGGAGATGATCAATATAGTGAGAGTACTACGAACCTTCAGATTTGAGGACGAACATAGCTCCGGCATCAAGCTCTTTCGGAGCCACACCGTTTTGCTTGTCACAAGTAGACACTTCCATCAAGTTTGGAGCCACAGATGCCATCTCTCTCTCTCTCTCTCTCTAGCTACCTCTCTGACTCTGTCTCTCTGACTCTGACTCTGGGGAGTATTTGGAGTGAAGAATATATAGAACAAGCTAATGGGACTAAATATTGAGAGGGTGAGAATCAGATAGGAAATCCCAAGTCAACCATACACTATAGACTGCTGGATATATATATATATATATATGGTAGGTAGATTCAAGATTGGTAAATATACAAATAAAACATTAAGAAATGCAAAGTTGGAACATTTGTTCATCGATCGACTTCTGGAAAAGAGGTGGTTCAGTTGAATACTGTTTTGGACTACTCAACAAAGCGGTCCAACAACGGCAGCAGACACCGTATAGTTTATTATATGTGCTGATGCTGATATTATACCTAAGGGACCTTAATTTATTAAGGTTTTCAATTATTTTAAACTGACAAACTATGAAAATTAATATATGTCAAATTGTTTTTAACTTTTTAAACATAGGAATTGAAATCAGTGTGGTCCATCCACAAGAAGTGTATGAGCCCTGCCACATTATCAATTATCAGATGGAGGTGTCCCCTCACCTCTAGGAAAAATTATTATAGCTACTAAGTGTAATCTATCTATGTGTTATAATATGAGTAGACATTATTAATTAATATTATTCCCTAAAAATATAAATTTGTCACATATCCATATTACTTGTACATAAATTGATTGCACCACATAACAATATTACTTGTACATCTCTAGTTATTTTTTAATTTTAATTAAGTAATATGGGATATAAAGTGTGGAAAGAATGTGAGATGTGACTATGTGAGTGAGCATTCAAAAACTCACTCACTCACATCCTGCATTCTTTCTGCCCCCATATACTGCATTAGAAAAGGTCTTCTCTAGTTACTTCTGTTAATATTAGTTGGTTTTATCTGTTTTGTTAGACTGTCAGGTGTTATGTTTTGGTTGGTTCTTTTATTAAAGTCTGCTAGAATTAGTTTTGTCAGCTGTGGTATATATTCAGCTATTGTACTATTCACGCGATATTATTCTTCTCAATACACAGAGATTACAATAATACACTTTTAGATTTCTCTCTCAAATTTCAAAGCTTTCGTGGTATCAAAGTTAGGTTATCTGTGTGTAAGGCCCAACGGCCACACGTGCTCCCACGTCACCCAATACAATTTGTTTACGTGTAAGGCTCAAAATCTCGCTACACGTGCAGGGGCGTGTTGAGAGTAATGTGAAACAATGTCCCATATCGGAAACTAGAGCTTAACATATGTGCTTATAAGTATTGGGCCTCTCCACCCATTGCCAATTGGTTTTGGGTTGGATGCTCTAATTTTATCAACTTTATCATGGAGCAGCTATTTTTTCTTAAATTATTTTTAATATTGTTGTGAGCAAGGAGTGAAATTTTGAAAATTTCGCCGAAATTTTCGTTTTTTGGGGGTTCCGAAATTTTATAACATATCCATTAATTTTCTTCAGTGTGTTTCTGTAAAATTTCGTTGAAATTTCGCTGTGACTAACTTAGATCTCAGAAGTCCCAGCCCCATTTCCATTTCATCTCTCAGATCTCTCTCTCTGCGCAACGTCTTTCTGTCTTCTCCCCCTATGTGCACCCAGCTGCCTCCGGCGTGACGGCGTGACCCCCTGCCTCCTCCCCCTGCGCGCACAGCGCACCCAGCAGGTATCTTCAACCTTGTACCCAAATACCCAAATCTGTCAAATACTTACGGCCTTGTGTTGTGGAGTTGTGGGTTTACACTTCTTCCAAATTTACACAGCAAGCAATAAATGATTTTTCTTTGGATAGAGTCATAGAGATGAGTGGGCTGTAGCCTGTAGGAAGTAGTAGACTAGTAGGCAATAAATGATTCGATACTTTCCATTCCACTATCTAAGTATCTAATGTTTATTTATAATATATTAAAAAATATCTAATATTTATTAGATTTTCTTTTTTCTGGTTGATTACTTGATTGATTTGATTCAAGTGTTTAATTGTTTAATTGTTTGGGTTTAATTGTTTAAAGTCTTAAACCGTACCCAAATATATTTGGGTTTAATTGTTTAAATTTGGAAATAGTTTTTTTTTTTGGGTCTGAAATTTTTTTAATACTTATTTGGAATTTGGAAATAGTTATTGACTGTGGTTGTAATTTGTGTATATTTGGAAATAGATAGGTATCCAAATACTTATTGTGATTGTGTATATTTGGGGAAGGTTTAAATGTTTAATATGATTTTGTGTTTAAATTTGGATTGCCTCACCCTTTTACTTAGGTGAGTCTGACAATAGCTCTTCAAATGAGTATGGCTATGGGCAAATCCCACCACAAATACCACCTCTTGATTCATATGGTTGACATGTTGGGAATTATATGCAAAATTATGCTAGAAATATATCTTAGAGTAATTATTCTTCTCAGTTTACCTACTTTGGACATAATGATATTGAAGACAGCGAAAATTTTGAACCTGTTAAAAATTATATGTGCTATTGAATACTTATTTAATTCATAATTTAATATTGTAATATAAATAAATTAGAGGTGTTATTTATATAATTATTAATTAGTGACCTATTTTTTTAACAGTAGTCTCCAGCGCGCATTATATTCACCTTATATCAAATGAAACCTACTATATAATTTGGTTTATTTAATGTTTTTTATCAATGTAGTAGATAATATGTTAAATAAGCATATGGTCAAATTTCATTCAAAATTTCCGTATTTTGATAATAATTTTCGTCGTTTTTGTTTAATTTTGTCGAAATCGAAATTTTAATCGAAATTTCTTCGAAAATTTCCGTCGAAATTTTACTCCTTGGTTGTGAGTAATGAGTGTACGGATTAAACTCACAGGTGCATATATATATATATATACAATTGTCCTTACTATTTTACTTATGAAGATGTACTTTTCTTTTTTTAATAGCTACTTATGAACCTTGTTGATAGAGATGGTCCGCAAGTTAATTTGTTCTAATTAATTTTCTGACCAACCAAACAAAAAAGAACAGAAAAGGAAAACTATAGTGAAAGTGCTCGTGCGCTCCTATAGGACAAGCATCTAAGTTCAACCCTTTGGCTTCTCAAGCCCCATCATTTCAATTTGGTCAATCAGTTGCATGCACAAAAGGTTTCTTTCATGTGCTCTAATCGTTCCCAAAAATAGTCCCTCTGAGGGCTTGAAAGTCACATTGTAGAAGTTCATTGACGTTGGTATAATGAAGCCAAACATATATGCACACCCTAATGCTTTAATAAAATATTCCACCAAAAATACTAGAAACATGCCACATTACATCATATCAGCACAAGAACGTATATTCTTATAAACCTGCTTTTTTTCCCTGTTGAAAATGTACAAATCTGCCCTTTGACGTCTAAGAAAACTCATAGACTCATAGTGAAAAAAAAATGGGTGTAAGAAAGATGCCATTTAATAGTCAAAGTACCTACTCTGTTTTTGACTGCAGACTGCTGCTGCGTAAGGTTCTTTTTTTTTTTTTTTTTTTTTTTTTTTTTTTCAGCTTAGGTAAGTCCATTAAAACAAAACTTTTTTACATGTGAAAATCAGAGTGCAACAGCCCATAGCCCATCCAAAAAGCCAATCCCAACCCACAGACCAAGCCTTTTTCCTCAGCAGCCTTAGCCCTTAGGCCCAAACCCACACCACCCCATATTCTATTGAATCAACAGATATTCCCACTAAGCACTAAGCGTTAATGCAACCATGCGTTAAGCATGACATCTAGCTCTCATGGATAAAATATTTCTGCCAGCAATTTGCATGCTTCCAACTCTACAACTGGTTCCATGTGACTAGCCACTACCATATGGTTAAAAGTACATGACCACCACACAACACAAATTACATGGTTCAACTTTACTTGACCATTAATTAATATCAATTATTAATTAGCACTATATAATAAATTTTTGAACCCCTCCACTAAATTTCATATATATCACTCATTTTTGTCATTTCACAAAACATTGCAAAATCAAAGCCATGGCTCAATCTTCAAGTACTTCATTCCTTTTCATTGTCTTCCTTGTGCTCTTGTCAATCCACATAGCAGGTAACTTCATCAGTCTCAGCTGGCCAGTTCATGTTGCACATTTGTACTTCTTAGATGGATTATATAATGAGCGTTTTCATGCATGATTTTTTTTTTTTTTTTTTCTATTGGGTATTATCTGTAGCCATTTCTTTTACCACCAAGATTTAAAAGAAATGAAACTAAAAAACTATTGGAATGATCCCCATGCATGTAGTTAGGATATTTATCTTCAAATTTCTACCATATTCTCATCAACAACTAAGCTGAGTCCTCTTTTACCAACTAGAATCTGACAGATACTTTTGGTTGATTCCATATTACAAAGGGGTAGGTTTTGCTATAGTACCTAAAATTTTCTCAATAAAAGCAACTTTATCTTTCACCCAACAAACTAATAAAAAAGTGAAAAATAAAGATTAGAGGTTTTAAATCCATAACCACAAAAGACTCTGATATTATATTAGATATTATATTAGACAACTAATAACTAAAAAAATAAGCATATCATATCATGCTTAATTATCAATGTCATGACTCGTACACGTGTCATGTGTGTGTACAATTATATAAATTTTGACCAGGACTCGGTGGGACTATGCAATTGGCACCTCTAATTTGTGATACTCTTGTTTCAAACCTGCGTAGGAGGACCCTTGAAGCATGTTAATGGGCATGTAAGTTAATATTCAAGACTAACCATCCAAGTCATTCACATGACATCTTGATTGAAACAATGGATCATAAATTAATTAACTCTCAAATATTTCTCAGGTTGTGTTTCAGGAGAAAAGTACTTGGTGTGTGGCCAAGCCTTCAGCAAGTGATGCAGAGCTGGCTGCGAACATACAGTTCGTCTGCGGCCAATTGAAGGACTGCGAGCTGATACAAGAAGGTGGTTCATGCTATTACCCCATCACTCCCATCAACCATGCCTCAGTGGTCATGAATCTTTACTACAAAACTATGGGCCTCAACATCTGGAATTGTGACTTCAGAGGCTCTGCTCTCATTACTGAGACTAACCCAAGTAATAGATCATGACTTTTTAAAATTAATACAATGTTGATTTTGATTTATATATATATATATATGAAAATACTTTTTTTTTTTAATTTCTGTTGTTTAACTGTGAATCTAAATCATTAATTAGATTGACTTGTAGTTAAATGTGTAATCCAAATTTATAGTTTGACATCTTATTTTTTTTATACTTCTTTTCTTTGTTTGTGGATTATAGTCTTATTATAAAATTTATTGCGCTGCCTTGCAGGTTATGGTAGCTGCATGTACGCATAGCAGGGGCAGTGCACATGTCATTTACAATCAAATTATGTTTTCTGGATACTATAAATGCCTGCAACTGCACAAATTAATGAGCCTCTGCCTCGGCCATTAGATCTACCATATTGGTAGAGTTCAGCATCTGTTTTGGATTAGCATATATTGGCTCCATTGCAGTTTGGAACTAATTAAATATGACTGGTTTGTAGCAGTTTCATTAGATAAGAGCAAATTATGCAATTCTTCCAAGGATACATATATAGCTAGTACTCTCACTTAATGTGTACATTAACAAATCTTGATCACCAAAAATAACTGAAACTAAAGCTAGCTTATATCCTTGCTTCTATATCAGTTTCTCCATCTAATTGCTAAATATCATGAATATTAATTCAATAGAAAATTAGGATTAAATACTAAATATCAATAGTTTTTTAATAAAGCAGCAAGACACTAATTTTTTTTAGTTTAGATACTAACCTAGAGTAAAACATTTTGGATTAGGTCACAAATCAGTTTGTTATACAGTTGTGACTGTCGAACAGTTACAGTAGTAATTGTCGAACAGTCACAGTTGTGACTATTTAAAATTTATAAAAAATCAAAATTTTTAAGGGTTTCATACTTTTGATTTAGGTTTGGGGGATGAAGTCCTATAACCCAAAGACTAAATATTAAAGTTTAAGCTTTGCAAATATTGAAAAAATAATAAATCAATAAAAAAATTATGACTGTTAGACAGTCACAGTTCGATATAACCATGTTTTTTAAAGTTGGTACCTAAACTGAAATTTAGTACCTAAAGTGAAATGACATAAATGTTTTAGTAGTTGAAATGAAAAAACATTATAATTTAGTACTTAAAGTCAATGGACCTTTAATTCAATAGGTTTTGCTGGCTACCAGTACCACTATTTGATTCCTTGAGCTATTAAAAAGGAGTTTTCATTAAATTGAAATAAAAATGCAATACTACCATCAAATTAATACAAGTCACATTGACTCCACAGCTAGCAAGGAGGAACAATTTACAAAACCTATATATAAACAGAATTGAATTTGTACTGAATTTGCATTAAACAACATATGCAATACCATACAAGTCAGATTAATTCCACTGATATATAAGCTATAAATTTACAAAAGTGCGTAAGAAACAATGACTTGAACTAAGGAAATAATAATTTGAAAACAACAACATGCATGAACGAGCTGAAAAGATAACCCAATTCTACACGCAGAGCAAATTAGGCATCAAAGTAAGTGTTATACGTTGCACTCGATCATTGAGCAATCATTGAGCAAGGGAGTTGATGAAGCTCTGAAAGTGTCGACAATGATGATGATATATGATTGACGTACTCTACCCAGTTGTGGAATTGTGGTCAACCAATAGTTTCTTAAATTCATCGGACTCAAATATGCAGAAGAAGGAAATGCAATACCATCATCATCCACAGCAATATCATTGATCAATTGATCAACATTGACCATGTCGTCCTCCAATAATCTCTTAAACTCATCAGGCTCAAAGTACGCAGAAGCAGATGAGATATCATAATCAACCACAGAAATATTATTGATCAATTGGTCATGGAGTTGATGATCATCATACACAAGACCCTGTTCCCCAAGATTCTCATCAACATCGACCAAGTTGTCACCCTTGAATTCATCAGACTAAAAGTACAAAGAAGCAGAGTAGATGTCATAAATATCATCCACAGAAATATTATTGATCGATTGGTCATGAAGTTGATGATCATCATGTACAAGACCATGTTCCCCAAGATTCTCATGAACATCGACCAACTAGTCGTCCTCCAATAATCTCCTAAACTCATCGGACTGAAAATAAGCAAAGGAGATGTCATAATCATCCACAGTAAGTATATTGATCGATTGGTCAACATGGAATTGATGGTCATCATTCACAAGAATCTGCTCACAATTACCACTGCCTTGTTCCTCATGATTCTCATTAACGTTGCTGGGATTGGCAGATTTTCTTACTTTCTTCTTTTCTGTCGATTCTTGACCATCATTCCATGTAAGCTTTCTCTTGTTAATTTGGTTTCTTAATCTTCTTCTCATACCTATCATTCTTATTCCATATCCTTCTACTCTTTTGAAAGACACAAAAGGAAAATGCAAACTACAAACTTATTTATATATTCTCAAACGACAAATTCTAAGAATTTGTGAACCCACTTAATGAAACTGTAAATACACCTGTGTTCACTACTTGATGAATAAATTATAGGACTTGGAAATTTTGTAAGGCCAAATACAAATTTTTGTTATATTTTTTAATAAATCAAATGCTATTTCTAAATAATTTTCCTATACACAAGTCAAAAGTGATGATATCTTGATTCTTGACGTATTTGAAGAAATTTTTTTTTATTATTATTTTAACCAACTGACTAAATAGAAACACGCATGCATATCTATAAGCACTCACCCTATATTGAATTAGGCCCCAAGGTTGGGAAGAGAGAGAGAGAGAGAGAGATATATATATATATATATATATTGAATGCAAAATTAGAAACAAAAGTCAAGTTTTCACTACCTAATCTAGCATGAGTGGTTCATATGCATGATTTAGCTCTGGAGTCCCAATAGTCAGGCTAATTGTGTTTATGTTGTTATGTGGGAAGGCACATGGTAACTATCTGTAGGGTGGATACAAATTCCAAGCCAAAAGCATATATATTGTGAAATCCACACAAAGTACCTTTAACCCAACACACATGACCTTCTTCTCACCTTATAGGCTTTTGCAAATGAACAGAATTTAGCAAATTTCATTTGGTTTGTTGAACTGGGAAATTAACTTGATGTTGCTTCAGCAAGAGGTATAATAAGCTATCAAATATTCATAGTTGATGGTCAAAGTGTGTGTGGCTAATCATTGCTTGGTAGCAAGGTTGATGTTGTTGGGTGCACATATAATATATAAGTAACTATACATATATATACTAGCTACATGCACACCCTTTTTGTTTTGTCCACATAATATAACTCATAAACATGCAAAGAATTTGCTCAACTTGTTCTTGGATAATGATGGGGAAGTTCGCCCCGATCTTACAATGGAAGCTGCCATCTCTGGTCCAGAGTATCAAAACCTGGTTGTGCTCGATTGATTGATCATCATCATCATCTGTCTTAATTCTTCTTCTTTCATGTTTTTTTAAAAAACAAAGTATGAATAGGATTTAGTTGTACTTCTTTTTAAGCTAGGCCCTAATTTCTGTTCTTCCAATTTGTACAAGGAAAAAGAAGTGAAATGAGAATCAAATCATATCTCTTTTTTTTTTTTTGGCTCTACCTATGTGTTGCATATTATTTGTCATTCTTTTACTAAACATCTCTGTCTGTGTGTATATTTATTTATTTATTTGAAGACCTCATACGATCCATCTTTGGAGACCCTACAGCGGTTTATTCTCTCCCATCTCATTCGTCCTCTGAATGTGTTGTTGAAAAAGCTTGTTTTGAATAACTTACGCGATTACCTTAATTATCGATCGCTTACCCAGTGTAGTTATCATATTGATCGCTCACCTTGCTATTTCTTACAACGATCTATTGAGCCTCTTCTGAGCATGAGTCGTATTGTTTTAATGAACAAACGATTTGGAGTTTAGGAACTAAATAAGTAAATATATAGATATGAAGGCCGGGCTGCCGTAGGAGCTCTTGAGCTTCGTGAGTCTAGAAGTACTTCAACCCCAAGGAGTGGGGTGAACAGAATGGTCAGGCAACTATAGTCTATATATGCTCGCGATTCTGGGCATACCTTAATTGGTAAATAGACTCTTATAGCTCTTCATCAAACAAATCAGTGACATATTGACATGCATGCATGTTGGTTTTGAAATAACTGGTGGTGGAGGACCCTAGCTATGTGGGTACTTCTGATGGTAGCTATAGTCCTCCAATGTGAAGGGCCTCATGCATGCATGTTGGTTTTGTAAATTTAAATGTCAGTAGCTGATGAAATAAAAATTTGTGCCAAGTACAAATTTCAGCAGTCGTATAATAATTTGTCTAATACATTGAACTTACTAACTAGGTTCTCAAAAAGCCCCATAGGGATGCCTATAGGAGATGATAGATCAAACTTTAATCATTTAAATAGAAAACCACAATGTCAATTTGACTGAATAGAATGGGAAAAGACCCGCAACTACCTAAGAGCACAACTTGCGTATTGCAATTTGCAAGACTGACGGAATCATGCCTAAAGTTCACATGGTTTCATATTGGCCACAAATTCTTGAAGATCTTCCAACTTCGCATCAGAGAAGCCTGCAAAATACATTGTCTTTTAACAAACATAGAAATTCAACACACTGCAAATTAATTCAACTTGCAAGATCACTAAGTGAACATGAACATTCTATAACTGTTACCCTTGCCACAATCTGCCATAGAGGAATCTCTGTGTGGGTTGTAAATCCTATCTGTTTTGTTGCATTTGGTTTCTTCCTTCTTTCCAGCCTTCAGCTTCCCTATTTTCATCCGAAGTTCTGAGGCTGTTTTCACCATCTCTGTATAAAACAATAAGCTACTCAAAGTTTTGTCTTTTAAGATATTCAACAAAATATATGAAAAGAAATACCTTCATAAAGCTGAATCCAAGTTTGCTAATATTGAGCGTTACAAATGGATGCTAAAGCCCTCTAAAATTAAAGAAAACATATTTGGAGGGCCTGTTCAGTTTTTTACCTTGGAACATCTCATGAAAAGAGTTTTGATCATATAATTGCAATGTCTCATTGACAAGCGCAGAAAAGCGGTCACTGGAAGCAGACTGTCGTTCTAATGATTGGAGCTCTCGGTTCAGTGCAGCAGACACCTTACCAACCTGTAATCATGCTTCCATTAAAAGATAAGTTATCAAGAATCAAGACATTTACAATTTCATGCAAACAGAAGATTCTTGCAACTTGTAGTTTTGCATTTACCTTAGTAAGGTTGCTCCTCAGCAAATCCAACTGGGCATCCAGATCTGGATCACAGACTGCATTTTGACATATAGTACTGTCGACAGGCGATTCATCCTAAAAAGTGATTTTAATAATTATATTATACAGGATTTATAGAATGGAAAAGTAATTAGTTCTTAAATCATCAAGCAGCATAGTGCTTTCACACTTTATTTCTTCTAATCTACACACTCTGCAACACAGTACCCACATACAAATTATTCCTCTTACAATGGGAGTGTGGAGAAAACTGAATTGAAAGCATCAATCTTGCAAAGCGAGGATGACTAAAAACATCAGTAAACTGAGAAAAACATACATTTTTGGGCAGCACGAACCCCTCAGGAACTACAAAACAGTGGTTAAGGCAGTACTGCTCCCACATAGCCAGCCGCTTATCAAGATTTGATTGAACCATTTTTCGAATGAGATCAATGCCCTAAAGAACAAGAACCAAAAAAGTAAATTAATATCTAGATCCGAGCAAGGATTTAAAAAGAATACATTGCACCTTCCTTGTTAAGTTAGAGTGAGAACAATTATAATCCTCAACCATTTCTTTTCTTTGAACTTCTATGCCAAAAACGATATTGGATGGAGAACTTCATGTGTCAGCTTAAAGACAATATAGAGGGCCTAGAGGCAACCCTTGATCATTCATCATCCATCTTCATCCCCATCCACTAGCTAAGACTTCTTTTATTTAATTAATTGATGATTATCTAGTTTTCTTTTCTTTTATCTTGTTCTTAGCGTTGTATATTGTTTATTTAGATTGAAGTTGTTTATTTATTAATTTGCAATTTTCTGTAATTACGTACTTTTCTCTGTTAATCCCAACGTCTTACATTTAAATACGGTCCATATGGAGCTAGCTATAAAAGCCCATTTAATTGTGGGCTTAATGCACCTTTATGGTGGATCCCCCAGGGCCTATGAGGCTATCCACCCATTTATTAAATTCCTCCTGCACACAATAGTAGAGATTAGAACAAGCTAAACAGTGAGCTTTTGCAATCTCCAGCATTAGAAAGAGGTATTGGGTCTGACTCTTCATGGAATAGGTAGTGGGACACCCAGACATTGCTGAAGCCTGAACTGAAAACATCCTAGCTGCATCACAACTACAGAGAATGCTTCCAGAAACATAAATGATAAAAGGTTCATAACTTACATTTGCTTGAAGAAAAATTGACAGGTGGAAGGAATTTTAATCAATACCTACCTCCTTGTTCTCACATTCTTCGCAAGTCCCACATTCTCCGCAAGCCCGGCCATCTTTAGGAGGGTAAGCCTCGATGACTTCACATTGCATTTTGTCATTCAGTATTTTTATTGCCTGTAATCAAAATGTTCAGCACCAAATCAATTTAACTTTAGATAGCTCATAGCTTATACACAACAGATAAAAAAGCAATAACAAAGGATCTGCCATTTGAATGTACCCGATGTGGAGGAAACCTTACAGACAAGAGTTTAAGAAGATGCTTAGCCCTTATAAAGGATTTAGTCCTTTTGGTTGTTGAGACTGTCATGGAACGCTCATCCTGACCATATATAATTAGAAATACAAATTTAATATGTGCACATATCATCAAATCACACATGCATCATCTGAAATAATCCACTGGTCAAAATATAGAGTGGATTTCACAAATTCATATTTACAAATTCAACATAAGAGAGTTTTCAATTGAAAAAACAACATTATATTTAGCATGACATACCAAATTCAATTCACATGAAATACCATGTTCTCCTAGAGCAGATTCCACAGCCGGCCAACCTTTTTGCAAACCTATTTTTGCAAAAACAAAATAAATGCAGAAATTCGCGATTTGTTCTTTTAAATAATTACGATAATAACAATTTAAAAAATCTCAATAATGGAATAAGTTCTCATGAAAAATTGAAAATATGGCAGAAGGATGATATAGATTAATTTCACCTAAACTTAAAAAAAAAATATATATATATATATATAGTTTGCCACAATTTCTGAGCAGCCTAATGAAGAAAAGCTTAAGCTGTTAAGCTTAACAGGAAGACAAAAGGATTTGGTGGTTCAGCTGGAAGAAAACCAAGCCTACATCCACATAGAGACACTTAATCTCATTAACATTGTGAAGACATCATTCTGCTATCTTGGTACAAATAAGGGGCTGGGAACAGCACCCAACGAACAAATATTAAATGCCTCAAATATTGGCAGATCCAAGCTTGGACAAGATATGATGGAACTGATTGGTTGGAACGCCTTTGGTGAGAATATCAGCAAGTTGGTCGCCACTTCTCACAAACAGAGGCTTGATAATGTTTGCTTGAACTTTTTCTCGTATAAAATGGCAATCAACCTCAATATGCTTAGTCCGTTCATGAAAAACAGGATTGGATGCGATGTGAATGGCGGCTTGATTATCACACATAAGTTTCATAGGAAGAGAGAAACTGACGCCCAAATCTTTGAGGAGATACTGAAGCCAGACTAACTCACTTGTAACAGATGCCATGGCCCTATATTCGGCTTCAGCGCTGGAGCGAGCAACCACAGTTTGTTTTTTGCTTTTCCAGGTAACGAGATTGCCGCCAACAAATGTACAGAACCCAGAAGTGGACTTTCGATTAATGGGATCCCCTGCCCAATCTGCATCACAGTATCCCATGATCTGAGAGTGTCCATGAGGTGCCATTACAATGCCTTGACCAGGGGAACCTTTCAAATAGCGAAGGATCCTTTTAACTGCTGTCCAGTGGTGTGACTTGGGTGAGTGCATGAATTGACTGACCTGACTCACAGCAAACGTGATGTCAGGACGAGTGATAGTGAGATAAATCAACCTACCCACTATTCTTTGATATTTGCTGATGTCGGTTAGAGGTTCTCCATCCAAGTCGAGTTTACCTTTACTTGTAACAGGATTGGACATGGGTTTAACATCAAGCATTCCGATTTCTTTGAGAAGATCCAAGACATATTTTCTTTGGTTTAAAAACAGGCCTTTGGTGGAGGAAACAACTTCAATGCCGAGAAAGTACTTGAGAGTACCCAAGTCTTTGATGGAAAATTGTTGAGAGAGAGATGACTTTAGTTGGGCAATAGCAGTTCCACTGCTTCCAGTGATAATGAGATCGTCAACATAAATGAGGACAACCACAATTCCTGAAGAGCTTTGCTTAATGAACAGGGACGAATCAGCACAACTACGTTTGAATCCTGTGCCTTCGAGAACAGAACTTAGCTTAGCATACCAAGCACGGGGGGACTGTTTCAGACCATAGAGAGCTTTGTGGAGCTTGCACACCATACCAGTCGGAGCTGTGTGGATGTACCCGGGGGGAATGGTCATAAAAACTTCTTCCTCTAGTTCACCATGTAAGAACGCGTTTTTTACGTCCATTTGATGTAGAGGCCAATTGTGATTGACAACCACAGATAAGAGCACACGAACAGAGTTCATTTTGGCAATAGGGGCGAAGGTTTCCTTATAATCCACCCCATAGGTTTGGGTAAAACCTTTAGCTACCAGCCGAGCCTTATGTCGCTCTATGGTTCCATCGCAATTGAACTTTGTTTTGTAGACCCAACGACATCCAACTGGTCTCTTATCCTTTGGAAGTGGGACAATGGTCCAAGTTTTATTGTCATCAAGTGCTTGGAGCTCTTCTTGCATTGCTTTACGCCAAATGGGTTGTTTATTAGCTTCATGGAAACTGGTTGGCTCTGTGATCTTTGAGATACAACTAACAAATGCAACATGTTAGGGTGAGAAATTATTATAAGAGAGATAATTGTCAATAGGATACCTGGAGACTTGATAGGTGACAAAGTCTTTGAGCCTTGTTGACTCTTGACGAGTTCTATTGGACCTTCTAGGAGCTGCAGAGGAAGGTGTAGGTACGGGTTGATGGGAAGCAATTGAATTGTTGTCTATGGCTTCCAATTCACTAGTAGCGGGATGTGTAGGCAGAGGACAGTCATCCACAATGGGTAGTGGAATTTGATCAAATAAATTCTCCCCCTGAAGATGTGTCTCTTGTTGAGTTCCAAAGAAAGGTTTGGTTTCGTCGAAAGAGACATCCCGAGAGATAAGGATCTTCTGAGTTAAGGGATCATAGCACTTATATCCCTTTTTTGTGGAGGAGTACCCAAGGAACGCACATGAGGTAGCTCGAGGTTCCAACTTGTCTCGGTGAACAGCTTGAATATGCACAAAGCATTGGCAGCCAAACACACGTAAATGAGACAAGTTCAATCGTCTGCTTTTAATAACTTCAAGTGGAGATCTGAAGTTGAGGACACGACTAGGTAATCTGTTGATTAAGTAGGTGGCAGCAAGGACACCTTGTGACCAAAACTTCTTTGGAACGTGCATTTGGAACAAGAGAGACCTTGTTTTTTCAAGTAGATCGCGATTTTTTCTCTCTGCCACTCCATTCTGTTGAAGGGTGCCTACACAACTTGTTTCATGTAAAATGCCATGTTCAGATAAATACTCAATGAAATTGTTGGACAAAAATTCGGTGCCATTATCTGACCTTAGAACTTTGACATGGGAATTGAATTGGGTAACAACCATGCTACAAAAATCTTTAAAACAAGACAAAGTTTCATTTTTTGATTTTAAGAGGTAAAGCCAGGTAGTACGAGAACAATCATCCACAAATATAACAAAATATTTGAAACCATCATGAGAATCAATAGGGGCTGGTCCCCATAAATCAGAATGTATTAAATCAAATGGTTTCTTAGCTCTAGAAACAGATGACACAAATGGTAATCTGGTTTGTTTAGAATAATGACAAATATCACACTTAAAAAAGCTAGAATTAAAAGAAGGAAACAAAGATTTGAGCACACGGGTAGATGGATGGCCCAAACGTTGATGCCACAAGTTATCAGTTGCTGAGGCAGAAGCTTGAAGTACCCTGGACTGATTGATTGGTTGTCTTACCAAGTACAGCCCATTGGAATAAACGCCCTCACCAATCTTCTTCTTGGTCATTCGATCCTGAAAAACCACAGAATGTGAAGAGAAAATAGCATCACAGTTTAAAGCATTGGTTAGTTTGCCCACTGATAACAACTGAAAAGGAAATGAAGGTACGTAGAGTGCATCAGATAAAACGTTTAAACCAAGTGGATTAAATTTTCCATAGCCAAGAACAGGTACAGAACAACCATTGGCAACGGATACAGACTGATTCTTATCAGCATTTTGAAGATTTTGGAGACCCTGCTTGTTGTTAGTCATGTGGTCTGTTGCTCATGAGTCTACAATCCAGATATCAGAAAGAACATTATGGGACAAAGATGAAAAAGCATGAAAAGTACCTGGAGCAAGAGAAGTCGATGGACAATCAGAATTGGATTTCTCATTCCTACCCATTTGTTGGAGCAGTTGAGTGAGTTGATTAATTAAAGCAGAAGATGAGGAATTTCGGGTGGTAGTTTCATCTGAAGCAAGATTAGCTGTAAACTTTGGTGGACCTTTGCTATCTGTAGTAGACTTTAAAAAATTTCTATTGTCCTTGTTGAATTGACGTTTCAGGTGTGGATAAAGAATCCAGCATCTGTCCTTAGTGTGCCGTGCTTGTCCACAATGTTCACATGAGACAGGACTTTGTTTTCCCTTGAAGTCCTTGAAATTCTTATTTTCTGATCGTTGCTTCTCAGTCACGAAGGCTTTTGATTCTGATAACTCAGACATAGATTTTACTAGGGGATTCATGGTCTTTTTCCTCACTTCTTCTCGTTGAATAGTAGTACAAATATTGGAGAAAGTGGGAAGTTCAATACTCATGAGAATATGCTTACGTAGATCTTCATACTCGGAATCCAGGCTGGCCAAAACTTGAAATATCTTATCTTCTTCTGCACGTTTTAGAAGGGTTGTGTTATCTGTGGTGTGAGGTCGGTATAGTGCTAGCTCGTTCCACATGCCTTTTAGCTTTCCCAGATGTTCAACGAAGGTTTTCCCACCTTGAGTAAGGCTTGCAATTTCTTTCTGAAGTTGGAAGATTCGAGCTGCGTTGTTTTGATGGCCATACATTTCTTTGACAGATTCCCAGAGAAGTTGAGCAGATTCAGAGTAGCTGAATATTTCGGCAATCTGTGGTTCCATGGAATTAAGCATCCATGACATGACCAGTTGGTCTTTACAAAGCCACTCTTCAAATTTTGGATCTTCAGCTTCTGGAGCAGTGATTTTTCCATTGATATAGCCAAGTTTTGATCTTCCTCCTAAAGCCAAAGTAATAGCTCTAGACCAAGGAATGTAGTTCAGGCCATTCAGTAAAACAGAGCAAAGTCTGAGACTTGGATTGGACTCTGGTTCAGACAAACCCAAAGTAAATGGTGATGAAGGAGAGGGTACATATACGTTTAGACCCAAGGGCGACCCAAAAGGGTGTTTCTCTTGTTCTTCCCCCATGTAAGAAGAGTAAGAAAAAAAAATGCGGAACGGTTAAGGAGCTTAGTGCTCTGATACCATGAAGAAAAGCTTAAGCTGTTAAGCTTAACAGGAAGACAAAAAGATTTGGTGGTTCAGCTGTAAGAAAACCAAGCCTACATCCACATAGAGACACTTAATCTCATTAACATTGTGAAGACAGCATTCTGCTATCTTGGTACAAATAAGGGGCTGGGAACAGCACCCAACGAACAAATATTAAATGCCTCAAAGGGCTACAATAGCCTAATAACAGTAAACATGCCTTTCTGGCTACTCGAGGAAAGAATAGGAACAGCCACTCATTTATTATTCCAACACCTAACAAACAAAGGAGAATTAGAACTAGAGAAGAATTAAGGTGTACCATCCTCTTCATCTTCATCGTAGTAGATAGAGAAAGAGGTGACTCTAAGCGTGCCATCATCGTTGAACAAGGTAACTTCAAGTGTGCCGTTTTCATCGTCTTCGATGTATATATCTGAAAGTTTAATTTAGGTGATCTATTCACTCAATTAACTTGATTAATTTCACTTTCAGTGATCGGACCCCAATTTTTTGGTTTATGTGATCACTCACGAACTAGTCAACCAAACACAACTCAGACGGTCCAGTAACAAAAATGTGAAACTCCACATTGACTTCTAAAAACCAAAAATCACTTCAGTAAACAACACAAATCAAACACACCAAGGATCAAGTGACATCCTATACACTCAGAGGACCCATCACAATAGGCATCCCAGTGTTATCCACAACTACAGTGGTGTGTGATTATCTAAATAGTTATATAAGGCATATATCAATATTAAGCAAATAGCTCTAGTACAGATTTGTGTTTAAAAGATGAGTGAGTCAGTAATCATAACAACACAAACAGGGAAGACAGATGCACACAATATGTTCACCCAGAAAAACCACAAAGGGTAAAAACTGGGGGTCTATCCAGCTGACCAGGCAATCCACTAAATCAGAAGTTCAATACAAAAGAGGGCACTCAGCACACAAGCTCAATCACTAAGTCCTAGACTAAGTGGCAGCTATCTTACCCCTTTTGTGCAACTTCCATACGCAAGGCAGATGGTCATTCATGAAGAAGGCAGCTCCACTCCAAGCTCATCAACCCATGGCACCAATCCGCACCAAGCTCAGTGGTTTCATCAATGCATGAACATGATATGCAAATGTAGGATTCA
>QANW01008701.1:207411-298171 GCA_003254865.1 Dryas drummondii | reverse complement strand
ATTCTGGACAGGGTTGACAGACTCGACATACCTTCACTTTTCAGCAGTTTCACAATCTTGACAAAATGATGAAATGTCTCCGACTTGTCCTTAAGAAATGACACCCAAGTGTACCTAGAAAAATCATCTACCATGACTAGAATGTATTTCTTTCCACCTATTGACAAGGTTTGGACCGGACCAACTAAATCCAAGTGAATTAGTTCAAGTGTCCTAGAGGTGCCTATGTCTTTGACTCTTTGTGTGGTTCTTTTGGTTTGTTTCCCCATTTGACATGGACCACAAATAAAAGTTTCGGGCTTTCCTATCTTTGGAAGACCTCTAACAACCTCATGCTTAGACAACTTGTAAAGGTCATGAACATTAATGTGACCAAGTCTTTGATGCCAAAGAGAGCTAGTGTCATCAATAGCTCTATTGCAAGTATTCTCAATTTTTCCAACATTGCCATCAAACACATAGCAATCATCCCTAGACCTAGGGGCATTCAAGATCTCCCTTCCTTGGGAGTCAACAATTCTACATCCACTCTTGGACATACACACTTCACCACCCCATTCATCACAAAGTTGGCTAATACTAAGCAAATTAGAATTAAGCCCATCAACAAATCTCACATTTTTCAATTTGAGTATACCGGGTATGTGTACAACCCCCTTTCCACTCACATAGGACTTCTCTCCTCCTCCAAAAGTCACACTACCACCATCATAAGGAGCAAGAGAGGTAAAGACCTCCTTATCTCCCGTCATATGTTTGGAACACCCACTATCTAGGTACCAAATGTTCCTCTTAGTGGCTGAAAAAGCATTCAAGGTTATTAGACATTTAGTGGAGCTCTTCACAACCCATCTTTGATGTGGACTTGGCTTATTTTTGGGAAGTGGGGTGACAAGTAAGGCAATTTTGGTTATCTTCTTGAGTAGATTGTTAACTTGCTCTTGTAGAGAAACATTTCTCTTTGGTTCACTTGATTTCTTTCCTCTAAGTTTGTTGCAATTTGGTCTAATGTGACCCTTGACATGACAATGATGACAAACCGGGACAAACTTTGTTTTTCTAAGTGAAGTAGAACAATCAATTTGTGTGACACTTGATGTAGCTTGACTTGACTTAGAATGAGATGCATTTTGACCAATGTCAATGAAACCTAGACCCTTTTTGACACTATGATCAGATTCTGACTTGACAAAAATGGTCTTTGTGTTGGATACACTAGGACTATTTTCACTAAAACCCAAACCGGTTTTATCACCATGATGCTTTCCAATCCTAAGCATCCTATCCACCTTTTCAGCCCCAATGGTGAGCTCAACAATGCTCTCATTTGCTTCATAAACTTCTTTTTCAAGCTTTTCATTCAAAGATTTAAAGTAGATGTTGCTCTACTTGAGCACTTTGACTTGACTCTCAAAATTTTGTTTCAAGATAGCCACACTCTCTAATGACTCAATCTTCTCACACAATTTCAATTTAGCATTCTTTAGTTTCTGATTTTCTTCCTTTATGCTAAGAGTTTCGGTGAAAAGTAAGTCATACTTATCACAAAGTGCAGTGTAAGACTCATCATCAGGAGCAGATTCTGAGTCAGACCCACCATCAACTTGTTCAATCTCCTTGATTGATGCAACAAATGCAACTTCATCACCCTCAACATCGGAAGAAGACTCACAATCATTTGAGTCATCACTCTCACTATCACTCCAAGTGATTTTCATGGCTTTATTCTTACTTGAAGAATGATTCTTTCTATTATTTGCACATTCAATTGCTATGTGACCTATTCCACCACAAGTGTAACATTTCACATCTCTCTTGGTTGTTCTTCCTTCTTTAAAGTTAGACTTCCTCTCTTGTTTTCTCTCAAATGAATTCTCTCCTTGAGGTTTGAATTTGAACTCCTTAAAGTTGTTACCACTAGTTCTAGCTTCTCTCCCTTTATTTCTAAGAATTCGTCTAAATCTTTTGACAAAAAGGGCAACCTCATCATCGGACATGGATGATTTTTCACTCAAGTTTTCACTCATCTCTTTGACACTTTGCAAAGCAATATCTTTTGACTTCTTGCTATCCCTTTCATCCATTTCAAGTTCCATCTCAAAGGTTTTAAGCTTTCCTACCAATTTACCAATTTTGAGTTCATCCAAATTTTGGACTTCTTGTATTGCATGCTTCTTAGATTGAAATCTCTTAGGTAGAGATCTAAGAACCTTTTGGACAATGGTAGACTCTTCATAAGGTTTACCTAGGGACATGACTTCATTTGTGAGGGCTTCCAATCTTTCATAGAACTCGGAAAATGACTCGGACTCCTTCATCCTAATTTCTTCAAATTTTGCATGTACCATTTGAAGCTTAAGTGACCTAACTTGTTTGTCCCCCTCATGAACAACCCTAAGTTTGTTCCAAGCTTGCCTAGCCGTGACACAATGTTGTATGTGTGCAAATTGTGAGGAAGATAGTGCAGTGACAATAGCATTTATAGCCTTATTGTTGGAGCTAGAGGCCGTGACTTCGGCAAAAGACCATTCGGACCTAGGCTTAGGAGTTTCAATCCCATCAACAATTCGTGTGGGAGGAATCCACTCAACATTGAGATACTCATATGCCAACTTGTCATAGGCATCAAGAAAAATTTCAAATTTTTCTCTCCAAGCAGCGTAGTTGCTGCCATCAAAAAAGGGAGAAGAGTTGCAAGATCCTGCAACGCGGTCTCTTTCCATCTAGACACACCTAGAAAACAAACAACACCCTAGGATCTCTCTATTTGCTTTTAGAGTAGCGCTCTGATACCAATTGAAAGTTTAATTTAGGTGATCTATTCACTCAATTAACTTGATTAATTTCACTTTCAGTGATCGGACCCCAATTTTTTGGTTTATGTGATCACTCACGAACTAGTCAACCAAACACAACTCAGACGGTTCAGTAACAAAAATGTGAAACTCCACATTGACTTCTAAAAACCAAAAATCACTTCAGTAAATAACACAAATCAAACACACCAAGGATCAAGTGACATCTTATACACTCAGAGGACCCATCACAATAGGCATCCCAGTGTTATCCACAACTACAGTGGTGTGTGATTATCTAAATAGTTATATAAGGCATATATCAATATTAAGCAAATAGCTCTAGTACAGATTTGTGTTTAAAAGATGAGTGAGTCAGTAATCATAACAACACAAACAGGGAAGACAGATGCACACAATATGTTCACCCAGAAAAACCACAAAGGGTAAAAACTGGGGGTCTATCCAGCTGACCAGGCAATCCACTAAATCAGAAGTTCAATACAAAAGAGGGCACTCAGCACACAAGCTCAATCACTAAGTCCTAGACTAAGTGGCATCTATCTTACCCCTTTTGTGCAACTTCCATACGCAAGGCAGATGGTCATTCATGAAGAAGGCAGCTCCACTCCAAGCTCATCAACCCATGGCACCAATCCGCACCAAGCTCAGTGGTTTCATCAATGCATGAACATGATATGCAAATGTAGGATTCAAATAACAAAGATCAACTTTCTCAAGCTATAGGCGTGGAAAAAGTTGATGTTGAATCCTTCAACTAAAATCTAAAAATGAATGTGTTTGAATAGAGTATAAAAAGATTTAAGCACTCAAACCATTTAGAATTTTAGATGAAAACCAAGAACAAGTTCAGAAAATCCCTTTTTGATTTATCAAGAATTAAAAACCATTTTATGAAAATTAATGAAGATGAGCTCTTCACATGGAAAAATACCCAGGCGTGAGAAACCAAGAATCACGCTCCAAAATTGCTCATCGACCCACACACTGATCTAACCAGCCAGCACCCCTTATGCCCGTACACACTCACGCAAGAGGCATGTTCGCCCATGCCATGTGGAAGCCAATCAATGGCTGTCCACAAGAGACGGATTAAGGGCATATTCCCTTTGTCCTAGAGGGGTATCCTAGTATTTACTAAGGATAGAAATAAGCAGCTGTCAAAAGGAAGTTTGTTTTTTAAAAATCAGAATGAAGAAGATGATGAATAGTGTTGATGTGTGAAGGTGTGTGCGTGAATGGAAAAGAGGAAATCAGATCTGAATGCTACAGTGGAAAAAACAAGTCTTATGCAATGCACATGCATGTCTAATACTAAACAAAATATGGGCTTTCAAAGAATTGGGCTTAAAAATCAAAACCCGAAATGACCCACTGTAGCAACTGTGACTTAAGTAACAGTCACTGTACGTGAAAAATAGTGTTCTTTATGATCAGTGAATGACTAGTCAAATAGACAAAAATCTGTTAATTTCATGAAATGAATGAAGTGCAGTATACCTTGTGACTTGTTCATTCTTGACTTCTTCAAAGCAGCAGACCTTGTCCTAAATCTAGCCTAGAGCTTGTGAGTGAATCCATACAAATTACTACAATTGTTTTTGACAAGGAAAATAGCCAACCTTAACAAATCCAAAGCTCGCTTTATGTTTTGCTTGAAAACTCTTCCATCTTGATGGATGGATTGATAGACGGATGATGTGCTCAGATCTGACAACTCTTCTCCTTGGTGCATGTGCTGAGATCTATAAGGCCATATAATCTTTCCTTGAAGAGATAACCTCTCAACAACACCTTAAACCATCAGGTCGGACCTCCTCCTCGCCCTAGCCTTGCTTGAAGGAGCCTACTTTTATTTGACCAATCCTCCTTGGATGCGCTCCGAGATCTGACCTAGTTCAGTTAGGTCTAGAGCTTCTAGTTCAGAGAACCGTACTTTGAGTTTTAAGTGGTTGACAATCCCTTCAGTTCTGAAAAATATCTTCTTATATAAGTGTATAAGGTGTTTTTTGTAATTATGTTTAGGGTTTCTTGTTGGGCCTAATTCAATTGTAGTTGGGCTAATGGTTATAGTCCAAAAAAAAAAAATGTTTATAATGTCTAGAAACTTTCTGAGTCTTGCCACCTTGGATTATCAAGCAACACACGCAAGCAACACACGCAATGGCTGGTAGCCCTTAGATCAATCCAAGGTGTATAGATAGAGGATTTGACTGAACATACAAGTGGGACCTGAGCCCACGTGAAGAACAGCTAATTGTTTTTTGTTTTTTGCTTGCCCACGTGAAGAACCTTACACGCAATGGCTGGTAACCCTTAAATCTAAATAAATGAAGGTATTTCTATTAAAAAAAAATTAAAAGGGGCGCAAAAACCTAAAATTAGCAGATAGATTAAAAAAGTGAGTTAATTACACTTACACCCTGAGGTTTATCGTTTTTTCACATACACCCTCTGGGATTTTAATAATTACACATATATCCCCTGAGATTTTAAAACTATTGCATATAACTCTCTACAAAAAAAAAATAATAAACAAAAAAAAATTTATATTGAGGTTGGACTTTACACCTTGAGTAATCTTATAAGGCCGTTTTATCCCTTAGCATATTTTTTTTTCATAATTTCTTATTATTTTTCGTCCTTTATAAGGGTTATATGTAATAGTTTTGAAACCTCAGGGGATGTATGTGTAATTATTGAAACTCCAAGGAGTATATATAAAAAGACGATAAATGTAAGTGTAATTAACTCTAAAAAAGTGGAACCCCCAAGCCCACGTGAAGAATGGCTTATGCTAATATCATGCGCTACACGTCAAAAGAGGTCGCATCACATTCACAAGCAATGGTTATATTGATCCAATTGCCCAGGTCGAATCAAAGCACCCTTACCCCAAACTGAACACTAGTCTCGCTCGAAGTACAAACCGCCGACCTCAGTAGAAGTGAAGAGCAACCTCTCTCTCTCTCTCTGAGCCGTTGCAATGGCGAAAGGTGACGATTCAGTAAGGAGAAAACAGAACAAGGTCCAGAGAAAGAAAATCCAAAGGAAGGACCGTTCTACCGCCACAGTTTCTGCTCGCGTTGCCGCCATTATCGCCGCCAAGAAGCGCCGCCACTCTGGTAAACGCCGAAAATGCCAGGTACTTCATTCACATCCTACGTAGTTTGCCTGTTTTTTTTTCGTTCTTGGGTTCGCAAGGTCTCTTATATTTGATTGTATGTTATTCCAAAAAAAAAAAAAAATGAAAAATGAAAAATTGGTGTTCTTGTTTGGAAACTGTTGCATGTGGAAGATTGGGTCTTTGGATTATATCTTTTCATGTTTTTTAGATTACATTGAAGTATATGGGAAATTAAATTGTGGGTTCTTATTCTATGTTTTTGGGTATGTGTTTTTGAATATCTTAAACCCATATTTTGTTCTTTTTGTTATCTTCATCGGAGTGTTTGTTACATGTGTGGAGCAAAATAATTGATAATTTGTGAATTTATTGATCTTTGTCATTCCAACCGAGTGGCTTCCTAAGTTGTTCTTGTGTTGCTACTTTACATGTGATATCTGAGGATAGGCGATTTCTTTTCATTTCCCTAAATTTTAGGAATTTTCTGGGAAGCATTTATGTTTCAATGCCTGGTTACTGAGTAACTAAGCACAGTTTTATCTCTCATGACATTACAGGGTATGTGCTTTAGTCTTCCTACCCTTGATGATCCCTTCAACGACAGGAGTGGTACAAAAGATTTTGAAAGAAAAGTAACCAAGAAAGCCATGCTTCCACATAAGGATGAGAAGGTGTTCTCGAAGGGAAAAAGTAAAGAAACTTTTAGAAATAGTGAAAAGGTAGCAAGTTTGAATTTGAAGGTAACAAGTATGAAGAATGGGCAGAAGACATCACTGACATCTATTAATAGCGTGGCACAGAGAAGCCGAATTGACCTTGGAAGAACAGACACTCAACTGAATGGGAATGGTGGTGTCTATGGGAATCAGAGACAGGTCTGCGAAAACTCGGATTGTCCATCTAAGTATCTTATTCAGTGCTTAAATGCAATCGAAGATTCATTGCATCGTGATGGTACCTACAATAATGAGGAGGGCAAGCCTTTATTTGTTAGTTCTTGGGGAGTTGAGTTTTGGAAATGTTATTCAGCTGGAAAGGATATATTAGAGACAAGTGGAACTTCTTCTACAATAGAGCAAATTGCATGGATGGTTTCCAGTGCTGCTGATTCAATTTCTAGAAAGGATGAAGAAGGTCTATCAGTCACCAGCCCATTTCTTTTGTTCCTTGTACCATCCCAGGAGAAAGCCTCTAAGGTTTGTCTAATATAGCATCTTAGAAATGATCATTCTTGACTGTTACTTCTGTTCGAACCTCTTTAAATAATGCCTCTTAAACAATCGTTGGTTGAAATTTCAAAGCTTAGTTTGAAAGTCCCAACACCTTAAGGTCCAGTAGAGGCTCCATACAAATGACACATTGAAAAGGGGGCATGCTCCATATAATACACATCGCTATGATTCCTTTCACATGGAATCACAACTTTTGGAGTTCTAATCCATCAATACAAGGAAAACAACTCGCATGCATTTATCCTCATTAAGTGATTAATGTGGTTGTTTGATGTTGTTTTTTAATATTATGAGCAGGTACGTTCGGTGTGCAAACCTTTGAAGGTTCTTGGAATACATACAGTGAGTATACACCCTGGCGCTTCCCTAGATCACCAGATTCAAGGGTAAATGTCGACTATGATCTTTTAAAATAGGCGCCTAAGGATAATTCCATTTTGGTGATATTTGTTGCATATTCGACCCACATTTTATAGGATGTGGCCTTATTACTATCCTAAATGAATAATTAGCTTAGTCAGAATATTGCAATTCTTTTCATGGGCATTATTGCACCTATATGATATGGCAAAGTTTGAGACAATACATTCAATAATAGTGTGGCTGGACTTACTTGGTTACTTCCCGAGATAACCATTCATCAGTCTGGTCCAATAAAAAAACTGTAACCATTTTGCTCCAAACCCCATTATGAACCGATCTGATTGAAGTTTGAAATGAATACTTGCAAAACTGTTACCAGTCAGTACCCAGTTCTTCAGGGCCCTTGAAGGCAACTTAAATAATAATGTAACTGGTTCTTATGTGAGCTATAGACCATTTGGATACGTCTGGGTTTTATGTGGAACTTTTATAACCATTATATTTATATTTATTTTGGAAAAATTAAATCTTGAGTATTAAGAGAATTGTTCATTTGTATATCCTACTTACTACTTTAATATCAATTGTTAACTTTCATGTCTCCTAAATGTTTTTTACTCTCTCTCTCTCTCTCTCTCTCTCTCTCTCTCTCTCTGTGTTCTCTGTGTGTGCACACGTTTGTGTTCTCGTCTTTTGCATGTGGGTGTGCCTGTTTGCTCATGTGTATGTGTTGTGTGGCCACATATGCGTGTGCACCATGATGCTTCTCCATGTGTTTGCATGCACGCGAGCATTTTTGTTTTTCTGTATGTATATAGAACCATATGCTTTATAAATTGTTTATTCTGTTCCTTTATTGTGCATGCTAGATCTATTTAACTTCTCATATACCATTTCTCCTTGATTTGTTTTCTGATTGAAATTTGGTTTTGTAAATAGGCTGAAGAGTTCGGAGCCTGAGTTTATGATTGCAACACCTGAGAGACTTTTGGAGCTTCTTTCCTTGAAGGCCATTGATCTATCAGGGGTTTCCTTGCTGGTACATCTCCATTATTTTTTCTACTTATTATGCAATATCGAGTTCACATTTACTTGTGTTATATTCTCATTTCTTACGTTTCCTGTTACATCTCTGATTACTTTTATTGAATTTTAAAAATCATTGATAATGATTTACTATTGGTATAATTGCATTATCCCGTTGCTGTTACATAAAGTTTCACAGATTTGATTCCAAGAGCTTTTTGTGATTTTTATTTAATTTTTTAGTGCATGGACATTAAGTGTATAAATTTTTCTAAGCTCACATGAGACCTATAGCTGTATGCTTTTATCAGTTCTATGTAAAACGTAGGCTAGTATTTGTTAGACTAATGAAAGCTGTCGGTTCAATATATTTCATCAATCATCAATCTACCCAAGTGTTACCAAGCATGCTATTTTCATTTTTCTTTTTCCAAGAAAAGATGTGATGTGTTGTTCTCTCACTTGAACAGGTTGTTGACGGACTGGAATCTTTTTATAAGCATGGTTATGTTGATAAAGTAAATTCCATACGGAAATCTATATCTGGAAAAACCCGTACAGTTGTTTTCAACGATTGCTTTAGACATGCCTGTGTACCAGTGGTGCAAAATCTTCTGATGGGATCAGTCCATAGATTATCTCTAAATGTTTCTGTCACCAGTAAAAGTGCATGCATCATTCAGTCTGTAAACATGTGTCTGTTGAAAGAAAAACTATCGAAGGTATGTATATACTTTTCTCAAACACCTACTTTACACATGTGATGTTAAATTTATAGTAGGCTTAACTGTAATTCCAGAAAGCAAAATCCTTTCGTAATTTGTTTAATTTTTCTGTTAAAACAAAAAGGTATCATTGGTGAGAGAGACTCTTGAGATAACGTGAGCTGTAAGCCTCAATGCCTATTCTTATCCTCATCTAAAAGAAGTAAGACTGTAAGATATTGGCTTAAGTAGTATGGGAAAAATCTTATATAAAGTAAATTGTCAATACGGTTTTCAGATATATGTTGTTAATACGGGATTGGATGGTGATGATAGTTAGGTTTTAAAACTTACCTTAGTCGGGATTGATTTTATGGTTTGTGATGCTGTGATATCTTTAGGCCTCTCTTACTGTGCAATCTATTCTCTCTCTCTCTCTCTCACACACACAGAGTATTCTTGGGAACATATACTACAAGTAGCATTTTCAACAATACTGACTGTCAGATACTTTTGCAGGCAATCCTAATTCTGGATCAGGCTTGTGGCAATCAACCCCGCGCTCAGGCTTCCAAGGTTCTATATATAGTAGGGAAGGATAGCAAATATCATGAACTTGTTACTGCACTAAAATTCAAGGGTTATACCATCTCAAGTGACTCAGTTTTTTCAGAAGTTGGGAAAAGGTAGACATTCATACTCTTTATTTTAGTTATAAATGCCTCTCATGTCATGACTTCTATTTGATTTTGTCATGGAGCATTGGTTTGGACTTGCTTATTTTCTAACTTTAGGGTTTCAACTAAAGGCTACTTGTTCAATCTAATTGAGTTTCTAGCCATTAATTTTTGGGCTAAGTTAGTTTACATTGGACTGTAAGATGGAGTGTAGGTACATTGTCGCTTTACATGTTCTTATGATATCATTTAAAGATTTCAAAGTTGATTGGAACTGAAGTACAAGTACCAAAAGAAAAAAAAAAATGATTGGAACTGCAGGATATTCCCTTCTCGGAAAAGTAGTTTACTGGTTAAAATAAACTAAAAGAAGAATTGAAAATTTATCAAGCATTAAATCAATGATTATTCTTAAAAAAGAAAAAGAAAAAAAGAAGAGTATTGCTTTCTTGTAGCAGAAATTTACTCTTTAAATGTTCATACACTTTTTGTGCATACAACTCATTGTTTGTCTTTGTCTTCTTTTCAGTGTGGAATCCAAGGGCAGGGCAAGGTCTACAGTCTCCATGATTGACATAGACGAAGTTGGTACAACCAATTTAGGTGAATATGAATGTGTCATTATACCCGATTTTATTCTCTCAATTGACAGTTACATTCATATCCTCACAAGGATGGCCCGGTACACTGTGAATGGCGTATTGCATAGCTTTTTCACCAAAGAAGACGCAAAGCTTGCTGTACCATTGATTAAGATTCTTGAACAATGTGGGCAGACAGTGCCTGAAGCCTTAAGAAAAATGTCTCCTTCATCAGCCATGTTGGAACAATGAAGTTTGAGTTTGCTTTTATCAATTTTGACTTGCCAATTTTTCCAAATGTGGCTATTTTATGATTTTTTATCTTCTTGGTAGCCTTGTCAATTGTTGTAAACACTTGTATGTGTTTTTGGATGTTTGAAAAGAATTCAGGTGAAAAATGGGTGAGTATGAATCTGTCGGAGTTTCACAGATGGTATAGAATTGTGGCATGGGAGAATGGTTAGAAATTTAACACATGGATTAGATATTGTTAGAAATTTGAATCCTATCAATTTCAAGTGTGGTATGAGAGAAGTGTTTCTCAGTGCTGTCATGGGTTGCCAAAACAGAAAGATTGAGAGGCCTCTCACATTCTAATTCTATGGGTTATGGGGATACCGTTGAACCGTTCTATCAAATCAATTTCCACCAATTCGTTTGACAAGTAGTTTTCCTTTTATTAGGTGTAGACTAACACCCTAGATTTGAGGCTTTCAATTCTGAAAATAACCAATGAAAATGAACATTATTGTCTGTTTCTGGGATGCAGCAAAATAAATGAAAATGAAGCACTTCAACTCCCTTTGTAATTGCAAAACGAACCCATTCATCAAGGCTGGCAGTAGATTCTCCAGATACAAATTTCACTGATGGCATGGACATTCCTCCAGTAAATGAAGAGCTCAAGAGTTTCAAACACTAGATGATGTTCATGAGTTTTACAACAGATGCAAAAGAAGCTGGATTTAGCGTATGCCCAAAATTTCCATTATAGGTAAGCAAGGCAAGACCTTGCTGTTCAGATTAAAAAGAAAACGCTTAGTTATGCTAATGACCTCTGAACTATGCTATGCGTTTCACTTTACTTTCCAAACTTGATCATTTTGACCCACTTTACCCTTAAATAATATTCTCTGGGTGTTTTAAATTGTCATATTTTATATATATCAAGTCTGTCATCTTTCTCGTTAGTCAAGCTAACGTGGCACTTATGTGACAAAACTTTGATGGGTGCTATGACTAACTGGAAAGATGACATACTTAACGAAATGGGGCAATTTAAAACGCGGGGCGTAATTCAAGGGGCAAAACGAGACACTGAGCATAGTGCAGGAGTATAGGCATAATTAAAACAAGAGAAGACAAAAGTTTACCGTATCAAATATTCCACTTTGATCCATTGGTCTTTTACTTGTAAAGTTGAACAGCAATAAGAAAGTTAAATCTTGGCTACCTAAAAAGGAATTGCAATCATGCAGAATAAAACTAAAACGATCAAGGTCAAATGCAAGTTTGTAACATATGGCGCAAGTGATGCAACAATTGGAATGCTAATTCAGATTGGCTAGACAACCCATAAACAAATTCTTAAACAGTATTTTTGTTGGTTGATGATAAAGTGTTGAAACAAAAGATTCAATAAATCAATTTTATTTTGCCAGTGTTTTGCTTCTCTAAGGTGCCAAGGTGGGCATCTTATCTCAACTTCCCACACACTAAGAAGTAAGAAGCATGAGATCCCCCCACTCAGCACTAAAACAAAATAGAGAAAACTTTGCAATCCATTTTTTCAGAAAAGAAATTCTGACTGCCCCTCAGCCTCTTATGATGAATTTAATTGGTATTGGATTTCATTTCTGGGTTCTAAAAAAAAATTTAAGAATTTGATTTTGGGCATTAGTAACTCTGGAGAATGGTAATACCTAAAAAAAAAAAATAAAGAAATCCTAGTAATTGCTCTCTTTGGCATCCAAGCCAAAATGCCAAACCCTCAGAATTCAGATGGCAGCCGCTGCTTGTAGAATCCTTAACTCTAGTACAGGGTGAGTGCTCTTAACAAGAGTTAAAAGCCCTCATTCTCCAAAAAAAAAAAAAAAAAAAAAAAACAAAGGAAAAATCCCTTTTTTTTTTTTTTTTTTTTTTTTTCAAGAGTTAAAAGGCTAAAAGCCCCACTTAAAACCTAGTTATTGGTTGTGTGTATTGGATGCCTTGTAATCGAAGATTTTGCATATGTTCCTAGGTCTAGGACTCCAGGGCTGTCTGTTCTTGGTTAGGCCTCTTTGTTAGTTGTTTGGGCCTTTCAGCCCCAATTGTACAAAAATAAATAACTAAAAGTGCCAATCCCAAACTGGTCCAAGAGTGGAAGTGAACTGGTTTTCGGAGCTCTTCATATTTTCTCCTTATGTCCTAAAAGGGCTAGGTACAAAGTAAAATTGGTGTATATTTGAGGGGTACAAAGTAAACTTGGTGTATATTTGAGGAGTACAAAGTAAAATTAACTTGTTACTTTTTAAAATAGCACTTTCACACCAACTAGTTATTAGTTTAATTGTTTTTCGATCTTTCAATATTGAAAGGGGTTCACAATTGTTGGAGTAACCCATTGGAAGAGCCATAATTACTCCCCATACACCCAAATTTGATTCCCTCTTTTGATAAAAAAAAAAAAAAAAATTGATTCCCTCACCCCTTAATAAAAAAAAGGTTCAAAATTCAATTCCTCCTTCTAATATATAAAAAAGGGTACTTTATGTATAAGGCCAAAAAGAGAGAAAAAAAATATTAACTTGCAATTCATTCGACCTAATACTTAACTTCCAAGACAAAATTCTTATAGAGTGCTCGGCGGTATTTCCCGAGAACTCTGCAATTCTTGCCTAACACTCGGCAGCTACAAATGTAGCCTGGATTTGCAATTTAACATTTGCATATGCAGCATGTATCTGCAACCTAAAAGCTGCACCTGCAACCTAAATTTTCAAATGCAAATAGAAGATGCATATGCATTTGCCGAGCCCCTGGCATTCTTGTTGAGCACTCGGTAGCTTTTTTCTCGCTTCGAACGTGCGCACACATAACGAATGACCTTTAGATTAAATTTTTTTAGCTGGATTTCCAATTAAAAATCTTGAATTTTTTGTCCTTAAGAGTAATTTATTATATAAAAAATAAGTAACTAATGGCACTTACACTCAACATGCCCACACATATTCCTAAAACCTCTTTAAAATGTTTTTTTTTTTTTTCAATTTCCTTAAAACTTAAAAAACAAAAAAAATTTAATTTTAATTAAAAAATCAAATTAAAGTTTCTAGCATTATCATTAATTTTAGAGAAATTAATTTGTACAAACCTAACAATTTCAAGTGTGGTATGAGAAAGGTGTTTCTCAGTGTTGTCATGGGTTTGCCAAAACAGAAAGATCGAGAGACCTCTCACCTTCCATGGGCTATAGGAAGCACAACACTTGCTTTCTATGGGCTACTGTGTAGGCCTCACAAAAAAGCTGAAGCCCGCCCGGCCCATTGGGCCCGAAGCCTGATTTGGCTCAAAATTTGGGCCGGCTCGGCCTGGCCCAAAAGTCCCTTGGGCTGGGCTTGGGCCATCTCCTTGAAGCCCATGGCCCGCCCGCCTGAAACTCGGCCCGATTAGGCCCGCTCGAAGTCCTATCCAAAGTCCGTTTACACATATATATATCTTCAATAAAAAAAATATAAGATTTTGGCTATGTTTTGATTCAAACATGAGACCTCACAGAACTAGCTTCAACTCTCAACCAACTAAACTGACTAGTTTATTTGTCTAGTTTGTGAATCATAACATATTTAATAGGTTTTTAGTTTGTTTGCTCCAATAAATTAAATTAGGTTTTATATAATTTATATAATGTATTAACAATTTAATATATAAGGAATCTCAAGTTTTGTATTAAATATTTAAATGGAATATTTGGGGTTTGAATTGTTTTAAAAGTATTATTTGGGGTTTGGTGAGTGTTTGGGGTTTAGAGTTTTTATTACATATGTTTTATAAACATATGATGCAATTGTGTTTCTAACGATCCGAACCGTTTATTTTTTAGTTCTCCACTCAAAGATCATCTGCAAAAAATTAGTTTAATCAGAAATGTTGAAGTTAGTAATGGTGGTCCAACTTATGAACGATTGTGATTTTTCTAATGATAATCGAACGGGTAGATGAATTCTGATTTGGCCGATTTTTTGTAAGAATGACATTTGACTATGAACATAGATAATGAACAACTCAAATTGTTGAAATCACGTTGTGGTCTTCACAATTATGCAAACGACAAGGTTTCAACGAGAAAGTTATTATAATTATACTCTTCAAGTGTATTTATATGTAAAAGCTCACATCTCAATCGTGTTTTCAACAATCCGAACTGTTCATGTTTTAGTTCCCCACTCAAAGATAATCCATGCAAAAAATTAGCTCAATTGGAGATGTAAAAGTGAGGTAACAGTAGTCGAATTCATAAACGATCGTAGTTTAATAACTTTAATTATAGTTGTATTATATAAGTTGTATATACACATGTACATTTATGTTTTATCATAATTGTAATGTTGTATATAATTTTAAAAGTTTATTATTTATAGTATTACACTATTACTAACATAATAGTATTATATAATAACTTAATAAGCATATTAATAATTTATTGAAATAAACAAACGAAAAAAGCTATTAAATATGTTATGATTCACAAACTAGACAAATAAACTAGTTAGTTTAGTTGGTTGAGAGTTGAAGCTTGTTATGTGAGGTTTCATGTTCGAATCACAGCATAACCAAAATTCTATATTTTTTTTATTGAAGATATATATGTGTGTAAACAGGTTTTGGGCCCATTCTAGGCCACTCGTTTGGGCCTAGTTCGGCCCAGCCCTCCAAGCCCGCAAGCCTCGAGCTCGACGAGCGGGCCTTGGGCTTGTGTATTAAGGCCCAGTCCGGCCTAGCTTGAAAGCCTTAATGGGCTCTTATAATTCAAGCCCAAACCTGACCCGAGCCCGAAAGATCCAACCCGGCCCATTGCCGACCCCTACTACCGTGGAGCTGTTCTATCAAATCAATTTCCACTTATTTATTTGGATCAAGTAGTTATTCCCTTATTAGGCACAAACAAATTGTCAAAGAAATTATTGTACAATTATTTACCAAAAAAAAAAAAAATTATTGTACAATTTTGGGGCCTGTATTGACTATCAACTCTTCGAATTTCTCTTAATTTGAGTGTGCAAATTTATCAAAATAAAAATAAAAACACTAGTGTGCAAGAATTTTTTTGGTAACTTACAACCAAAGACAAAAGAAAACTACAGTCGTTGACACCCATCACATCTTCTAGTTCTGAACTTCTGGCAGTAGGCCGGGTGGGCCGACTCAAGCACATGAAGAATTGAAGACCAAGACCCAAACTGAAACTGAGAATAGCAAGAATATGTGCCACCGATAAATGCGACACCAAAGAACAAGACCATCTCAATGAAGCAAATCTCTACAGCAAAAAATAAGATCATGCAAAAGGTGCAACTCATCTAAAACTTCAAGAATAACATTCAGGACGATCCAGGAATTAGAATTTGGGGGCTAAAAAAAAACATCGGTACGAAAAAATTTCATTAATAAACATAAAAGATACACCTAATCAAGAGGGGACATAGTAAGCCTTATCTCTAAAAATGCATATCTATATAAAAATATAGATGAAAAAAAAAATATCACAATAAATAAACAATGAAACATGCAATGCAAATACAAGATAAGTCTATGAAAATTGAACCCTGCACTTCTTCACAACATAGAAATTCTTAATTACTAAATTTGTATCTATATTATCAAAAAGTTCTTTTTCAATGTTAAGAGCTTACTTAGTTTCCAAACTTGCACTTTCAATAATTGAAATTGAGCTTAAAAGCGATCTCACATCAACAAATTACACTTTCAATATATATTACTGAATTTGGGAAGGAGAGAGAGAGAGAGAGAGAGAGAGAGAGAGAGAGAGAGAGAGAGAGAGAGAGAGGACACGGGAGTGGGGTGTGGCGACAATGGAAAATTCTACTTTTTGTCATTGGGTGGGCTGGGCTAATTAGTAGGTATATTTTTATTTTTTTTTTAACTTAGGGTGGGCTTTAGCCCTCCTAGCCCACAATGTAGATCCGTCCATGATAACATCAACATCATACTAGAGGCACCAACTTATTTCACCAACTTTGGTCAGTCGAGATATAAATGAGTTTCAAAGTGGGCTCATAAATGAATAAATGACAAACTACCACATTAGTTAGTAATTTGAAAATTGATGTAAAAGTTGGTGCATCTAGTATTTACTCAAGCCAAAGAACGGATAACCACCCATGAGAAAAAACCATCTTACAACACCATTTTCAAATGAACAAGAGAATAGACACAAAAATCAAGTACCAAAGATAAATTTTAGAGAAGCATACATAAACATGACAAAAGTAAGTTATAGGACTGTAAAGCACTTATTAATTAAATCTTGTAATTCAAAGACTCACCTTTAAGTAATGGTATATAACTTTTAGGGTAAACTGCATTTTAATACCTCAAGTTTGGGGTTTATTACAAGTCGATACCTCAAGTTCAAAAATTGGCTTTAAGCAACTTTAACTAAGAGACGTTTGCTCTAAGATACTTCCGTTAGGTTTCCATCCATTATTCTGTTAAGTGATGACATGGTGATGATGTGGCCAATCCCTAGATGCCAAATGTCCTAACAAAATGCCACATGGCCTGATACCATACCATGTCATGTAATATAAATAATATACAAAATTAATTAAAAGTAAAATAAATATAAAATTAAAAAATATAAAAACAAAAAATTTGTTGAGACCCACCTGATCCCAACGTACAGACCCCACCACATTTTTCCTTTCTTCTTCTTCCTTCTTTCCATTTGCATCTGCAAATTTAGGTTGCAAATGTAGATTTTAGGTTGCAGATGAGATGCAAATGGAAAATGCATTTGCAACTCCCTCATCTACAGGATTACTGCTCGATCGCCTTAGAAGCTTACTATAGAAAGATTCAGGTATATATAGTGGTGTGGCATATTTTCGTTTGTAGCAAGAATTACAAATACATAGTTCCTTCCTCACCAAGTAATTATCTGAAAAAAGAAATTTAAAATGTAAAAAAAAAAAAAAAAAAAAGGGTAAGTATGTCTTTTTTGTTATTACAATGGAGGTAATCGAACTTTAGACTTAGCATAATCCTAATTAGGCCATTACCACTTGGGCTAATCCCAAGAGCCATGGTCAGAATGTCTATTTCTTCAATGATACATACACAAATATAGAGATACAAACACAAATACAATGTAGTATGCAAGAAAAAGTTGAAAATAAAGCAGATAAATAACAGAGGTGAGAATGAAGATTTGCCAGTAAAATTCTTCTTCTCGATCCAAAACTAGCATTGAAATATATTCCTCATTCAGTAGCATATTCCCTTCCCAAAAAAATAATAGTAAATTAGCTTCTAGTATCAAACTACTAATAAACTTGGTGTGTAAAGGACTCTAACTTAAAAAGTTGGTGTAAAGGACAAATTTTGGATTTTTTATAGATGCACTTATTATATTTTTACAGATGTACTTGTTGTATTTGTACATATGCACTAATTTCACAGATGCACTTGTTGTAGTTTTACAGATGCACTAGATTTTTTGCACAAATGCACTGATTTTGCATATGCACTTGTTCAATTTTTACAAATGCACTAGGTTTTTGAAACAACACAAATACTTATAAAATTATACGTATAATTTTTGTCGTCATGTATGTACTAATTATGAGTCTAACCACAGTCCAACCTTAGCCTAAACCTTCAGCCTACCTCAACGATTAACTCGTGGGAGCAGAGGCAGAATAGGGTTTAGGGTTTAGGGTCCTACGCTCTAACTCTTTAGTCTTCTCTCGTTCTCTTAACTTTTTCTTCTTCTAGTTCCAAGGGTCATCAACTCTTTTAAGCATCATAACCTCACTCATCCGCTTGTCATACATATTTCTCTTCTCTTCTTTTAATTTTTGATTTTTTCTACTTCAGAATTTGAAAAAGGTTCAATTATAAGATTGAAATTTCAAATTTAATTTATGGTTTAATTTAGGTTTAAATTAGGGCTTAATTTATATGAGAACAAATGGTGTAAAAAATTAAATTAAGCCATAGTTTAAATCTAAATTAAATTTGACAAAAAGAATACCTAAATTAAATTTGAAATAAAATATTATAATTGGACCCTTATTAAATCTTGAATTAGAAAAAAAAAAAAAAAAAAAAAAAACAAAGGAAGGAAAAGAAAGAGCAATACTTGCCTCCAACTCTCTCTCACAAAAATATGTCATTTTTAGTTGCTTTACTCAATGTATATATGAATTAATTTGAAATAAAAAAACCCAAAAAGACGTTTTTTTGTGAGAAGAGCTTGAAGGAGCTCCTTCAACCCCTTTTGGAGGCAAGTATTGTTAAGAAGAAATACATAACATTGTGAGTGACGCTGTCATACTTAGGAGAGGAAGATGATACCAAAACCAGAAAACAAAAATCGTATATGAATCTTGGAACTGGAAAATTGAAGAGAACTAGAGATGACTAAGAAAGTCAGAGCAGAGGGAGAGAGCTATATGTAAAAGTAGAGAGTGAGACAGGGAAAAGGTTACACGTCCACGAGTTAGTGGCTGACGAATAGGTTGAAGAAAAAATGATAAAAAGATTGGATTGAATAACATTGTCCTAGCTTGGCCAAAAAAAAAAAAAAGAATAAAACATTGTCCTAGTAATAGGAATAGTTGCTTATTATTAAGTTTTTTTTTTTTTTTTTTTTTCTGCTCTCATTGAAAAGTATATAATCCCACTTCCAAAGTGGATCTTGCTCCTCTGCCTTTAGAGTGTTAGCCTCAAAGACTTTATTATTGTACTTCTTATGGTCAAAATATATGCATTATTCAAAGTAAAGGATTTTCTACTTTTCTTCAATTGGGATTGTGTGGTATTCTTTGAAGCTTGCTAATCTTCTATTTACTAATATATATATATATATATATATGTTCTGATTGCAATGGTTTTATTGGTTGGTGAACAGTAGGAGGTCTAAATTAAGATCCTAATGACGTATAAAAATGATGTGCTATCAACCATGACTTCCACATCCTAATTAAATAGAAAGTTGAGTTGAATGAGATGCTTTTGAAGCTGCTACTCATCACTCTTGTGTCTTGTCCTTCTATATATAACTTTTCCTTCTAAGATTCTGCCACAAACCATAATTTCCTGAGTTGGACGCCTTAACCACACTCCTATCGATCTAACACCTTTTTAAAATTAAGTTCCAAGCTTTGACCAAAAGACTTCCCTATTCATTATGTATCTAGCTAATGTAATCATTTTAATGACCTTACAAGCACAAAGTTGCAAAGCTCTTCCCCACCTTGATGGGCTAAAATTTGTGAACTCATTGTAATAGTTGCCATTTACTATTGCGTATTAGTCTCACATTAGTGGACTAATTTTTTTAAAAAGCTATGTACTTCTATTGAGCCTTTTTCACCTAATAGCTTAAGCGTTTATAATAGACATTTAATTATGAGAGCCACGGGTGTAAACCTCCCTTAACAGAAACTATACATAAGTAAGAACTCTTGTTCCTTCAAATAAGGGTGATTGATTCGCGGGTGAGGGGGAAATATTGAGTATTAGTCCCACATTGGTGACCCTAAAGGCCCGTTTGGTTTAAGTTTTGAAGGCCTAAAAATAGAAAATTAATTTCATTCTTATGTTTGGTAAGTACATGGAAGAAAAATCATTTCCTGACCAAGAGAAATGATTTCCCTTATTGGGGGGAAAATGAAACCCTTGTTGAAGCTTGGGTTTTGTTTCCCTCCTCTTAGGAAAACATTTATTGCTTATTTTGTGGACTAAATTAACCCTGATATTTTGTTGAATTAATTAAAAAAAATATTGTTTTTGTTTAATAAATAAAGGTATAGTTAAAAAACTAGACCAATTTTATTTCTTATTCATGCACAAACCAAACAAAGAAATGGAAATGAAAAGGAAATTATTGGTTTACTTTCCCAACATTACCAAACGGGGAAATGAGAATCTTAGAAGGGTGTACTCAATCTAGATTTTTAAAGACTTTTTTTAAGTGACAGACTTTCATAGATTTTCAGAATTATGATAGACTTTCAAAGAGTTTTATAGACTTTTATAGATTTTCATGAAGTTTTATTAAAAAACTTTCATAGACATTGATAGATTTTCAATGACTTTTTGATACAAATATCATTGTGAAATATTGTAAAATAATAGCATCCGTATATCACAAAGGGCAATGAAAACGCAATGAAATCAAACAGAAGGGCAATGAAAAAGTAGTGAAATCAAACAAAAAATGACAAGCTGATGAAAAAATAATCTCCAAGAAATCAAGATTGTTAAGAAACCTACTAATATATTGAATGATCTAAAACTGGTCTTCAATATTTGTCAAAACTTACTATTCAATGTTACATGGATAATGTTAAATTTAGATAACGTTGACGAAAACGAGCTTCCCAGTGTGAAGACAATTAAATTAAAAAATAAAATAATACATAATGAGAAATGCATATAAGTTTTAAAATTTAAAAGAAATAATGTTGTATTACTACTTAACATATAAGTCAAAAATTTAAATAATGTTGAACTAATCTCTTTATTATTGTATCTAACAGATAAATCTAACTCAAGTCATCCTTGAAACTCTCAACGTAAACATACAAAAAATAAAAAGGTGGAACAATATATTATAATTGACATGTTGTAAACCCATAAAACTAACTTCTGGAGCACTGAAGTCTGGAGTTAGAACCATATATGACAGGTCTATTTATATGTAATGGCATAGTGATGGGACAATATAAGGAATATGTGTATCAATGTTGGAAGGGACATACACACGCGCATGCAATGCTAAAGGAGGCGGAGAGAGAAAAGGGGAAGCATTTTCTCAAAAGTCTTTCAAAGTCTTGAGGGGGAATGGAAGAGAAATAAGAAGATTTGGTATGTATACTTTAATGCCAAAAGTCTTTCAAAGTCTATGAATTTGAGAAATCTGTGAACGTCATTGACATTTTGAGTACCGTATGACTTTCATAGATTTTTAAAAAGTCTTGATTGAGTACCTCCTGACTTTTTAATTTAACAAAAGTCTTTAAAAGTCTTGATTGAGTACACCCCCCTTACATTCCCTTCCCCCTGGAAAAGGTATAGGAATTCCGCGAATCAAACAGATCCTAAGTGTCTATTTAAGCTATATATATCTATTAATTCTCTTTAGCACTAATAGCTTAAGGTTTTTAGATTATCAATATTTTTCGGAATCCTATGATGGGTATATTGGACTTGTCTCTCACTCATGTTAAACCTAATAGTTAAGTTGGAATCAATTACAGTGCAATCTGAAAGTCATTGGCCTCATCAGAATTAGGGGTGGGCATCGGGTGGGTAGGTCGGTTTAGGACCCAAACCGCCAGCCGCTAGTAGGCGGTCGGTTTGGGTCGTGCCAACTACTCAGGTTGGAGGGTTACGTCGGGCGAGTTCGGTGGGCCCAGAAACGTCGACGATGATAAACAAATCTAGTGAGGGGATAAAGAAGAAGAAGAATAGGACAGGAAAATGATGATAATTAAGAAGAAGAGGAAAGGATGATGAGGCAGATGTAGCGAGAAAAGAAGAAGAAGAAGATCAAAGGTGGGTAGGGGCTGGGGTTAGGTGAAGAAGATGGTATGGTGACTGGTTAGGTTTAACATTTTATTTATAATACATTAATCAAATGCAAATAAAATATATAATGTAATCAATCAAATGCAAATAAAATACATTAATCTTTGTACATGTTTTGCATGATTGAGATACATATTATATCAATCATCTGTTCTACGAAAATAATTAAGCATTCAATACCTCCATCAAATAGTCATAAAAGAACAACTAAAATAATCTTGTACTAATAAGAATAAATATTTTTCATGTGTGAATCATTTGGTTATTTTATATCCTAAAAACACACACGAGTGCTAGCCTTAGTTCTCTTCCAACAACTCCTTTGGATCTCTTAGGTAAAAACTCCATAATATATATATATATATATAATAGTTTGTTCTACAAAAATAAGCAATACCGCCATCAAATGGTCATCAAAACAACTAAAATAAAAGGAATAAATAACTATATAAACATATTTTTTTGGGTAAAAAAGTACATTTGTCAATCATTTAGTTATTTTGTATCCTTATTACAACACATACCGGTGTTAGCCTCGTTCTCTTCGAACAATCCCTTTTTGATTAAAAGCAAGTAATATCAATGGCCAAAAGCAAGTAATAATTTTTCCATTATTAGAAATTTAAATCCCATTATTAATGAACCTAAAGGTTCTGCCTGCTTGGCAGGATAGCATAATATATGCCACGTACGTCACTCATCATGCCTGGATCCTGCTAATTAATGTCACATATATGATTTATGGTAATGTGTTTAGCATTTTTCATGCGAATATACATTTTTTTTTATTTGTTTCCTGCGATTCAGCGAATATACATAAGATATTCTCTTTATATTTTTGAAGGGCCGACGTACCATGTGAATGTATATAAGAAATTTTTTACCAACCCACTCTAGTTGTTCATATTATGATACCACAGTTGGGTTGTCCATTCTTCCATGTGTACTTTACCCCAAAAAAAAAATAATAATTTCTTCCATGTGTACTTTGTCATTTGTCCATCACATTAATTAGCCAATTAATTACAAGTGAGACTAACTTCCATAAATGATTATTAGAAATATGGAAACTACTATCTGTCTTGAACTAAGCCTCTCACCTGTTGTGACAAACGTCACAAACTCTTTCACTTGTTTGAATGGTGCTCGAGTTTTGAGCTCATTCTATGGAATATAAATATTTTAGCTAAAAAGTTATTTTCACTAAAGAAAAGTACTGAAAAGTCTAAATTTTTAAAAAAGAATCAAAAGTGAGTATATATATATATATTATGTCCGCGTTTTAGAAAATAATATCAAGTGCTCGGTGCAGTAACTGTTTCAAGTGTTATTGTAGTACAAATTTTTTTTTTTCTTATTTTCTACATTTTTTGTTGTTGTTGGATCTTATTTGAGTGGGTTTAGGTATATATGATTTAGTATATTTTAGGAGATTCATGAGGTTAAAATTTTAAATTTTGAGTCTTTTAAAGGAATATATAAGTGTAACTACAATACAAAAATTTGCAAAAACCTCTACTAGCTGCAGTGCAGTGTTGAACGCTTGACCAATTTTTTTGTCCTTAAGAGTGAAAATCCAACGCATAGTAATTTTTGAATGAGTTGAGTATGTATTAGGAGCTTTTTAGTCGAAAGCCCTTTTAACTAACCACTCTTAACATTTTTGTTGTTGTTTGCTCTTAACATTTCACTCCAACAAAGTTCTTCATATATATTAGCTAATCTTAGATATTTTATTATTTTTTAAAATCTGAAAAAAGTGAGAAATACCAAAAGAAAAGTTGACAATGACAACAAAATCAAAATAATGTTACTTATTTATTTATTTTGTAAAAAAGAGGTTTAGCTAATAGCTATTTTTCCTCTCCTTTGAGATAGATTTAGGCTATTTAGCTAACCTGATAGCCAAGCTGATGGGGTAGGATTTTGGAAGATAATAAGCTAATATAGCTGAAAATTATAGATAACATCTTAGAGATGCTCTTATATGTACCACATTTACTAGTTACATTGATATATGTATACATTTATCAATACATACGTTTCATATTTAAGAGAGAGATATGATTAACAATGTGATTCGTAGTTGGTAAATGTGGTACAATTGAATAATTATAATTTTTTATTTGGAATAATTATAGAATTTGAACAAGCTAAGAATTTTTAGTCAGTATGATAGCAATAGTACTTCTTAATGGTCCTAATAACTCATAACTAATTATCTGCATGTAATCCTTTTATTTACTGTTAACCGATCTATTTAAAGATGAGAACCATATAGAATTTTTGTCACAGAAGACCTACAGCATTGGGGACAGTAAGAGAGGGCCCTCTCCTATCGATCATTTGCTTGCAGGCCAGCCTAGCTAATTATTTTGATTGCAGGTGTAGAGTCTGTAGATCGACAAAAGCCAATTAAAGAGATGATGAGGAAGTGTTTCTAACGTGTGGAGGTGTCCGAGCGCAAGCAAGAGGTAATTACAAGCAAGTTGACAGACCTTGCTTACAATGTGTACAAACTACCCATGCATAGTAGTCACACTCACTTTCACATTGCAGCACACAATCACAAACAATATGGTCCCTCAGCTCCGTTAATGGCATAAAACTAAGAATATATGGCCATTTTAAGAATAACTTGTGGAGGCTATTATTGTGCGTGAAAGTGTTGAGTAACATAACAATTCAGTTAAAAAATGATATGTGTTTAAGAAATTACAAAATATTATCGAATTTAAGAGAAATGATATATTACATTTTATTTATATTAATAAATCTCATCTTTATTAAATATGTGATACACATGTATTGTATTAAAATGTACATGGTCTCCTTAATATATATTACTCTAATTTAAAATATATCATCTTTTGCCTGTATATTGTTCTACCACCCAAAACTCTTACGCAAGAGAGAATAGTTTATAGTCCCACATAACTCTTCCTTTGTTTAGACGAATGTTTTCAAATCCCACAAGCACCTAGTCTATAAAAAAAAAAAAAAAAGCAGTCAATATCTATAGATCGATAAGTTTAATATCTCGGAAACCCCGATCTAAAGGCTATACATACATGCAAAATTAATAATGTGAACTCAATTGGTTTCAAAATGTAATCAGTCAATGAGAAATCAGAAATGATATATGGTTAAACAGTCTCACAATTAAGTTATATTCTTATCTATTAATAGTGTTCTTTAATGATAAATACTGACAGATCACTAATTTAATTACCAAAAGAATATAAGAAAATTGAATGTTTATTTGAAAAGAGAATACACTTCCTTTTTTTTAGATAAAAAGAAAAAAAAGAATAGAATATTATCAAACCTGAGACTGTTACATAACATATAAACTTTTAAGACTATTATAAGTTTAATGAGTAGTTTTGGAGCCACCCAAATCATTCCAGAAAACGAGTAATCAAAATTTAAATTAATACATTGCCAACGTTTCACCTTCCTAGATAATGATAGCCAAACTATATATAACTATTTCCAGTTATTGAACATTTAATTAAGAAGAAAAAATAGATCATGGAACCACTAAAAGGGGAATATTATAGAGATCACTCAAACTCAATGATAAAGGTTGTTCATTAACCTCTATTAGTTTTCTTCTCAAGAGTTTTAGGAACCATCTGTTTCTGGTCTGCTGTCTTCATCAATTTGACCTGTTTTGTTTTTCATAACTTTTCTTATATTTTTTTTTTATTTTTTTTTTTATATATATACATATACCATGCCACAGAGTTTGCAGAGAGCCTCAAACACTAAGCCTTGCCTCGAGAAATAGCAGAGAGCAGAGTAGCCATTAGTGAAGAGAAAGAGAGACCCAGATACCATTAACTGTCTCTCTTTCTCTCTCTAGCTCCCTCATCAGCTACTCTCTCTCTCTCTCTTTCTCTAATTTTGGGTTGTTTTTTTCTTGGTGATTTTTATGAGTATAGTCTGAAACTTGGATCCAGAGTACTAGTCACTGACTACAACTCCAGCTCTCCCGCATTAGCTTAAGAGTAACTCAGAAGCAAAAATCGATCAACCACAACAATCCAACACCAAAAAGCGGCAGTAACAAAAAGAACAAATCGTGTTCTTTTCGCAAAGCCAGAGAGAAGGCTAGCCTTATATAGCCAACCAAGCAATACAATACTACTTATAGTCCTCCAAGTCAGCTCTCATTGCCTTTCTCATCTTTACCAATTATTACAACAATGGAGGCATTTCAAGGAGGGCAGATTGGGATGGTTCTGCAGCTAGCCAGAGCCCCACTGATTGTGCCATTGCTGAAGGTGTTAGTGGCTGTGTGCTTGGGCATGTCTGTGTTGCTCTTTGTGGAGAAGGTGTACATGGGCATTGTCATCATTTTGATCAAGGTGTTTAGGAGAAGGCCTGAGAAGCGTTGGAAATGGGAGGCCATTAAGGATGATGTTGAGATTGGCAATTCTGCTTACCCTATGGTCCTGGTGCAAATTCCAATGTATAATGAAAAAGAGGTACTTATTTGTTTGATGCTGCTCTGTTTTTTTAACTTTTTTTGAAAAAATAAGAGTCTTATATTTGGTTTAGGAGAGAGTCTTATAATTAAAGTGGATTTTTGGTGGTTAATTATGCAGGTTTATCAGCTTTCCATTGGAGCTGCATGTGGGCTTTCCTGGCCATCTGATAGGGTCATAATTCAAGTTCTTGATGATTCCACTGACCCAGCCATTAAGGTTCTAGGCTTCTAGCTAGCTTCAAACTCATTCATTACGTACTTGTCATGAGTTTTCTGCATTTTCTTTAACCAAATTAATCTCCTAATAGTTAACAGTAACACCTTGTAAAGAGTAAAGATAAAATATTAATTTTAGTATAAATACAAGCTGGTTAAAACATGAAACTGTGAAACAGTCTTAACATATTATATTGTCGATTTGAATCTTATAAAAAATTTATACAACCAAGCTACAAATTCAAAATTTTACATTATAACATGTTAAATTATCTATAAAGAGTATATTAATTTAGTGATATTTCTTTCTATTTGGTTTATTTGGTTAGAAGAAGTTTTAAGTTCAACTCCCTCATATAACATATATTTTTTTAATTAAAATAATTTATTATTATTTAGGAGATGGATAATTCAAACTTATAATCTCTCTAATATTAATAGTTAATTAGTACCACTTAAAAACATCTTTTAAGTTATTGTACATTTGTACCCAGTCCACAGTTGTTAAATAAAAAAGTAATTCAATGGCCCCTTTTTTTTTTTTTTTTTGAAAGTTAACTATCTAGGTCAATGTCCAAGAGAAACTTTCCCAATTAAAAACCCATTGACCAACGCAAACATCCCCTAATTCCATAAACAACCCAGATCAGAAAATCCAATTGCAGCAACCAATTGCCCCATTTAAACCCATAACCAACCCCCACAATTTGCTCAATTGGTAGGGCAAACCTTTCAATTTCTGATGTGGGGTTTGGCCTAAAAACAACAGGATTTGGTGGAACTAGAAGTCCAAAGATGGGCAAACAAGGGAGTGAACATAAAGTACGAGATCAGAGACAACAGAAATGGGTACAAAGCAGGGGCTCTCAAAGAAGGCATGAAGCACAGTTATGTCAAGCAGTGTGACTATGTGGCCATCTTTGATGCTGACTTCCAACCTGAGCCTGATTTTCTCTGGCGCACCATCCCATTTCTTGTCCACAACCCTGACATTGCTCTTGTCCAAGCTCGCTGGAAATTTGGTAATCTTGATCAAAATTCCTCTTATCTAACTTGATTGGTGATTTGGGTTTTGGTCCTTTAACTTTTATTTCATTAAGTTAAGCTGCATTGTTCTTATTTTTGTGCATTTTTGGCCCCCAAGGTGTTAAATAGTGCAACATGAAGACCCAGGAAGTTGTTTTTTTTCTTTGTTTTTTTTTGGGTGAAAGCAGAATTAGTTTGGGACTTTTTGACATTGCTGCTGAACTTTAAATGATATATAGGAGAATTCATAAGCATAATGCTTAATTTTATAGAGGACAAGTTTTGAGTCCACATGATGTTTCTCTACTGTGATGCATCAGTAAACACAATCTATGCTACAGAGAAACCAAGTCCAGATTGATTGAGCACTTACACAATTGCAAGGCTTTTCATTCTGATGGCTTTTCTTTTTTTAGATTTTATTGTGAAATATTTATTTAAGTTAGGAGAAGAGGATAAGTCTTTACTGTGTAATACAGTCGGTCTAAACACCTAAGGGTAAGGTGTGATGATGGTTTGTGGTGGTATTGCAGTAAACTCTGATGAGTGCTTAATGACAAGAATGCAAGAGATGTCACTAGATTACCATTTCACAGTGGAGCAAGAAGTGGGCTCTGCAACTCATGCCTTCTTTGGTTTCAATGGTAAAGCTTATTTGTGAAAATTGCTGTCAGAAATATAAAAAAGTTTTCAGTTATCCCATTTAATGATATGACACTGAGAATGTGATGCAGGCACAGCTGGCGTGTGGAGAATTGCTGCGCTCAATGAGGCTGGAGGATGGAAGGACCGTACAACAGTGGAGGATATGGATTTAGCTGTCCGAGCTAGTCTCAGAGGCTGGAAATTCGTATATGTTTCTGACCTTAAGGTAATCAAGTTTGTTATAATGGTACCAGTCTTTCCAAAATATCAAGAAATCTCAACAAACATTAGCTACCTTAGATGACAACAAGCAGGCGTTAGTGATAACTTAAGAAGGCTATTTTCCTCTTCAAGTATCCTCTGCTACTGAGGTTTGATAAATCACCGTGAAGATATAAAACTATACCAATTTTACTTGCCGTGGCAATCCCATATGATACTTTCTTTGTTTATGAGAAAACAAGGTGCGTATGCGTGTATAGTGCATGTACTGTGGACGAAATATGAATACAATTGTTGGGAAGCCTACCTGAGTAGAGCAACTGGCTACTGATAGTCAACTTTTCATTGGACTTCACCTGTTCCGTGTTATTTTCAATGCGACCATTTCAAATTTGATCCAATATTGATATATTTGTACATTCCAGGTGAAAAATGAATTGCCAAGTACTTTCAAAGCCTACCGTTATCAGCAGCACCGATGGTCTTGTGGCCCTGCTAATCTCTTCCGGAAGATGGCAATGGAGATTGTAAGAACCAAGGTATTTTCCCATCATAACTGTTTAGTTTCTGCCTACATAAAACCATAATTAAGGAGACATAAGTATAAGATCCTTTTATTTCTCCAGACTTCTCCTCACTATTACTCTTCAATATATTGCAGAAGGTGTCCCCAATGAAGAAGTTTCATGTGATCTACAGCTTTTTCTTTGTTCGCAAAATTGTAGCACATATTGTCACATTTGTCTTCTACTGTGTCATTTTACCAGCAACGGTTTTGGTTCCTGAAGTTCAAGTTCCCATTTGGGGTGCTGTCTACATTCCTTCTACCATTACTCTCCTCAATGCAGTTGGAACTCCTAGGTCTCTTACTCTCCCCTTATTTCTTTTTGTTTTTTTTCATTCTTCTCTTGCAGTGGGTTGCATTATCAGCCAACTATTTAATATGCGCAACCCTAAAACACATGGTTATCTTGGGATTTTGATTTACTGTCAATAACTTTGTTTCTGTTTCAACCTATTAGAAACTTTAGAAAACCTGCAGAACTACTAGCTCTGCATTAAGAGATAACACAATAGATGTTTTCCTTTGTGTTTACTTATTCATTACTAATACTTTCAAAGTTTATATAATCTTACAGGTCACTCCACCTTCTGATTTTCTGGATCCTCTTTGAGAATGTCATGTCCCTGCACCGGACTAAGGCAACATTTATAGGTCTGTTTGAAGCAGGGACAGTAAATGAATGGGTCGTCACCGAAAAATTGGGAGATGCTCTCAAGACAAAAGGTTCCAAAGCTCCCAGGAAGCCTCGAATAAGGATTGGAGAAAGGTATAGCACTTTGCATTTTCTTTCTTTTCTGTTTATAGAATTTCTTTAGGATCAATGACTATTAAATACATTCTCATAGAATTTCATGCGACATTTTCTTGTCAAAACGCAAAACGGCTTAGAATTACTGTGAAGTCCCCTTATATGTCTTTCCAAGTGGGGAAAGGTGCTTGGATTCTTTACAGTCACACTTGTATCTTTTTCCTCCAATTTTGGTAGAAGTGTCCATATTGTGCCAAGTCAATACCAAATTAACGTAACATACTACATCTGTTTTGAAATTCTAGAATATAAAGTTTACATTTTCTTTTCTTGTGGTTACTAATAAACAGACTCCATTTGCTTGAGCTCCTTGTTGGATTCTACCTCTTCTTCATTGGGTGCTACGATCTTGCTTTTGGAAAGAATCGCTACTTCATCTACCTTTTCCTCCAATCCATTGCATTCTTCATCGCGGGGGTTGGTTATGTCGGCACCTTTGTCCCCAATTCATAGCCTAACTCATTGGCGAGAATTGTTTGAAGAATTAATTTGGCAGCACCCCCTTCTGTCATTGCCAATGAAAGATGAAAATATTTTTTCCTGGGGGAGCTTTTCAATCAAATTATACCCATTGTAGATTATTTATAAGCCGGTCATTCTTTTGTGATGAGCGATGGTTCAAATTAAGTTATTTCTTTGTGGATAGTCTAGGAAAATACAGAGACGAGAGTGCAGGTACAGTCTGTTATGTATTGGAAGTTCATTATACTGTGAAAAGAAGCAACAAGCAAGCAGCAACAGCATATGTATGGATGTTGTCAAAAGAATTATGTAATTGATGGGTTACTTACTGATTTGTAATAACAAATTAAATGGCATTTTGTTGGGGAATAATAAAGCTAGTGTCAAGATTCGGAAATAGAATAAGAAAGTTCTCAATCTTTATAAAATTTAAAATTAATATTTCATTAGTTCTCCAGAAGCTTGCTTATTTCTAGATTGAAGAATGAACTTTATAACAACAATATTAAACATGAAAACAAAGCATATGAGAGCTTTTCTATTGCAAACTATGGTTTTTGTGTTCACACTTGGACTGGAATCTTGCCGGCAATGGTGGTGTTCACAACAGGTGACACTACTATGGGACTCCTTACAATATGAGTTCCATTTTCTTCGACCCAAGAAAGTGCACCAAATGAAACTTTTTCTTCCTTATTCCCCTTATATTTTATAGCAAGGGTGTAACGTAGCTTGTTACTAGTCCTCCCAAAGACTAATCTATTTGGGGAAACTATAACTTCTGAACCTTGTGGTGCCTCCACAATGGACTTGTAAGTAGTTGTGGTATCCAATCCAACATTCGTTACAATCCTTTGAAATTTTTGAATTCTCCATATTTCATAATCTTTATACAAAATAATGAATGAGGGGTAATTAAGATCGGTTGAAGGTCTGGAGCAATCTAAGTATCTTGAATGAGTAGTGGCAAACAATTCATCTGAAGTAAAGTTCATGGAGCACAATAAATTTACATAATCTTGTCGTGCTACATCATAAATCAAACCTGGATCAAGTGCTTTGTTTGGATTGATATGACCTGCTCCCATTGCTAAAGGCGAAGCAAATTTGAAATCATTGGCACCATCTCGAATTGGTTGTCTGGTATTATCAAATGGATTCGCAGTTGTCATTATGGCCGATCTAATAGCAGCAGGACTCCATTTTGGATGTGCACTTTTCAAAAGTGCAGCTAACCCAGAAACGTGAGGGCAAGCAAAAGATGACCCTGACATAAAAGTGTAGTTACTATATAAACCCAAACCTTTTGATGTATAAGTGATTGGTTGTTTTGGAATCCAAGCACCTAAAATTAGTTGACCAGGTGCTATTACATCTGGCTTCAATATATAAGAATAGCTCTGCGAAGGACCTCTTGAAGAAGCATGAAGTACATATGGACTAAACTTCATATCTGTGATGGTTTGTTGGAATTGTATGGAGGCTGACATTGATTTGTTTGATCTTATATATTCAAACACTTGTTGTGCTTCCCTTGAGCCGATCACAATACATGGACAAGTCATACGATATGCAATATAATCTTCCTTAATAAGTACGGCTCCCAAAATATCTGAGGAGGTTAGAGTAGATAGTTGATGAGTGATATCCCCTGGATCACATAAGATGATGCCATGAGAGGCTTGAGATAGCAATTCAGAGTTATCACATGATGATATAGTCTTTTGGTACACTAGTGGCGAAGTTGGTATTATTCGAGGTCCCGGAAATGTGGACCACCCTGTAATTTTTAGCACATCTCCTAGAATCAAAATTCCGGCAAACCAACGGTCCACCGAGCCTGAAGTGACAGTTATAACCCATGGAAAACCATTATATATTGTCCCTAGGTCAGGACCAAGGTTACCCCCTGCACAAGTAACAACTATGCCTTTCTCCATGGCAGAAAATGAAGCTTTTGCTATAGGGTCAACAAACAATGGAAATCCTTTGGCTCCTAATGATATGGAAATTACATCAACACCATCGGCGATAGCTTGATCCATACCAGCAAGAATATCAGATGGGTGGGCAGGTAGGTCATTTGTACTAACCTTGTAAATAGCCAATCTAGCTTTCGGTGCAACACCTTTGGCTGTTCCAGCAGCATAACCAAAATAAGACGCTTCATCTACAAAGTTCCCAGCAGCAATAGAGGAAATTATGGTACCATGACCAATAGTATCCCTAGCAGAGTCCATAGTTATCTTTAATCCTTCATTTGCAGATAACACACCATCTTTGAAGTACCTAGCTCCTATGATTTTCGAGTTACACATGGAGGAATTAAACTCTTGGCCTTCCTCACAAAATCTCTTCCACTTACTTGGGTCTATTTTGGTAATACCATCATCATTAAAACTTGGGTGCTCTGGCCATATACCAGAATCTATTACGCCAATGATAATATCTTTGCCATATTTTGAGGCAGGCCATAAGCCTGATAAATGGTTGAGAGAGAGCCATTGATCAGGAGTATGGGTTGTATGAAGCTGAATAACTTGTTCACTGTATGATGACACATAACCTCTAGACTTCTTCAAAACCTCTAGTTCTCTTAACGATAGAGAAGCACTAAATCCATGTATTGCATTATCATAACTATAAATAATGGATGGCATAGATTGAGGCTCATCAAATGAGATTTTTTTTGAAAATCTAGTGGAATCAATGAGAGATGAGTACCAATTGTGATGGCCAGTAAAGAGTTTTGGCATATAGAACTTGTTCATATGAACAATATATGTTGACCTCTTTTCTACATTTGATTTAGTATCAGCCATAGACAATAATAAGCAGGTAAGAAGGAACAAGTATGAGAAAGGAATCCCATTGCTAAATTTCATTCTTTGCCTAATGCCTCAACATTTGCTTAGATAGGAATGGCTTTGCGATCATTTATATCCAATTAAATATTGACATTTCTTTACATTATGACCTACCTAATAGGTGCAAACAAATATTTGTTAATCATACCATAAGGAAAAGCTAGGCAATAATTAATGTTAATTAGTTTGCCCTTTATGCTGTAAATTTTGAAAACTGGACACTTGAATTATGAGTAAAAACAAATAACAGAGCTATATTAATTCTTAATATGTTGACAATGGATTTAATTACTTGATATGGTTTCAAAATCCTTTGAAGAGCTGAAAGGAAATAACTTATAGAAAAATAATTATAAAAAAACAGTGTTGTTTGAAACGTTTGAAAACCCATCTTTTTAATGAAATTGTGGTTATCGTTTTAACATTTCCAAACATTAGAATTACAATCTGAAATAGAAAGGACGCATCTATAACTAGCTCATTTCATGAAAAGGAAATCTCTCCAAGTTGCTTTTGAAAACCAAAGGAGACGCTTGGCCAATATATTATCTTATTCTTGGTCTAGAAATATATTATTGAATTAAATTATTAGATTTTTTTTTAAGGAAATAATTAGACCTTGGCAAATAAAATGTCTTAGTTTATTTTAGAGGTGGAGAGTGATTCCTCTATTGTTGTTTTGTTGGTGTCTAAGGATCTTGAAGCTTCCCATCACTTGTCAATAGTTAGCAAAATTTTTATGCATGGTTGTCACTTAATTGTGTGGTGAGGCATGTCTATCGTGAGTAGAATGCTGTAGCTGACTGTTTGACTGGGCTTTGCTTTGGGTATGATCTTGTTGTTCACTGGTTTGACAACCCTCTTGATTCTGCTGGTCCTTCTTTGTCTGCTGATGCTATTGGCATTGCCAGAGGCAGAGCAATTTTAGTGTAGCTTTCTTTCCTTTGGGCTTCGGCTCCTTGTATACCAAAACAAAATGTACTACTATTCCCATAATCCCATCTCTTTTTCTTATTTTCCCACCAACTTCTTAAATTATTTTCCACTACAATTTTGTCATTCCCCAAAATTGCTTTAAAGGACATACTTAAACATTTCATAATGAAAAAGAATAAGTAAATCAAATGGCCAAACACCCATCTTACAATGCCGCCATAGAGACCTTGCAAAGCAAAGAGATTTACAAGACAACCAAGGGTCTACAGGGACAGATATCCCACCTTCGATCAGAAAAGCATCCCTCTATTTTTTTTCAACTACAAGAAAAGCATGCACCTATAATTGTCATTCAACCAAAACCTGATGTCTAAAACCATCATACTTTATCATTCCTCTTACTAAATGGATGGGTTTAGTTGGGTTTGATTCTTAACAGAGTAAGCATTGCCTCCAAATTGGGTCTGTCATGGATGCCTGCCAAGATTATTCTCATTCGAAATTAATACTTTTTCTTTTTGTATAAAAATAATTGGCTAAATTTCACTTTTAATTCTTATAGTTTGAGTTAGATTGCACTTTGGTCTTTATAGTTTCAATTGTTCTGATATTAGTTCTATAGTTTACAATTGTTCCAATTCAAACACATTATCATTTTTGTTCATTAATTTGTTAAATTGGTCATTGAATCGCTAATGTTATGTAAAGTGTATGACCAAAATCGAAATGATTTGTAAAGTACATAATTAAAAGAACAATAAATTTGACAATTCGATGAATGAAAATATTAATATGTCCTTAAATTGCAACAATTTGTAAACTACAGTACCAAAATAATAACAATTGAAACTACGTGAATCCAAATGGACCTTGGCTCTAACTACAAGGACCAAAACTGAACTTTGGCCAACATAATTTTTTATCTAAGTAAAAACAAGGATTTAAGGGTATTATGGGGACTAGGAGGTGGAAAAAATTGATTTAGCATATTTTAATATTCGATAAGGGCTGAAAAAATAAGGTAGGTGAGAAAATAAAACAAGTGAGTGAGATTAACAGCACTCTTTCAATTGGTTTTTTGGTGAGTTGAATCACTTGTTCCAACAATAAACCACCCATAGATGATAGTCCTATCTTTAACCCGCCACATTAGAGCATCTTCATCGAAAGAAAAATTATTGTGTGTGATTGTAACACCACGTGACAGTGTGACTAGTCCATTAGAATTATAACATATATACAACTATTAAAATCTAAAATTCAAAACTCTAAACTTATAGAGTCGTCGTTCATCCATATTATAACATGTGAATCAATAATATCACGTAGCAATAATTTTTATCCAACGAGAGTAGTAAACATCATGATAAAGTCATTTTGAATGCCACCTAGGATACACCCTCATCTACCAGAATTAGCAACACCATGTAGCAATTTGAACCAATGTAGTGACATTAATATATGCTATCTTGAAAACTTGAAAAGGAATTGGTATTTGGGGTACACTTATTATTTAAATGCTTTAGTCTTTGACACTTAGCAATTCTTTTGTCTGTTTGCTTGCTTTGAAAATGAAGCTTTCTTAAGGAGGGGTGTAAACGAACCGAGCCAAGCCAAATACCACCGTGCTCAAACTTGGCTTGTTTTAAATTTTTCGAGCTTGACTTGTTTCTTATACGAGCCGAGCTCGAATGAGCAAAAAAAAAAATCGAACCCGATATGAACTCGAGTTATATCGAGCTTATTTACATAATTTTATCTAAGATATTTTATTAGCTACTATTTTAAAAAAATATTAATTCATATCAAACATTTTCTTCTTGAAAGTATTATAATATATTAATTTAACTTAGAGTTAATATATATTTTTAGTTAAATTAGGTAGACAGCAAAGACTTCTTTAAAACACCATATAGATGAATATAGTTTTCCTGAAATACAACTGTACTAAATAATTAATTTCATCTAAACATTCATAACTTATAACACTTGTAAAAAATTTTATTAAAAAAAGGACGTAAGGTAGTAGAAGTCTTATAACCAAATATATGGCTTTCCCAAAACTTAACTTATAGGCTTGTAAATAGACTCAGTTCCAATAACAAAAACACAGGGCCATTTTGAAATATTTACGAGAATGCCACCATGGGCCCACCTATTTTAATTGTATCTTCAAGTTGTAGTTAACATTTCTTTTAATACAAATGAATAGATATGTCAATGAATCAGATATAGAAAGGATTGGCCTGAATCCGATCCGATTTAATAAGACAATTAACTTGATCCAATTTGATTTGATAATCCGACATATTCATATAAATATTTATAATAAATATAGAAAAATACATTATATATTATATTGAATCGGATCAGATATATTAAAATTCATATTTGTTTCGTTAACTTAACTGGTTATCGAATTCGAATTGTAATCAAATTATCGGATTGAATCACCAAATCCATCTCCTATTAATAACATCGGTTTCAAATCAAATTCGGATAAAAATTTGATCCATGGACTGGTCAACAAATGAGTACACCAATTTTTTTTATAACAATTTTGCAATAACTTTTTTTTATCATTGCCAACAACATTACATTAATATTTTCTAAAAAGTAAAATTTAAGTTACAACCTAATTTGCATTCAAAAATCAGGATATAGCAAACATGAAAACAAAGCATAGAAGAGCTTTTATTACAAATTAACTATTGTACGTTTTTGCGTCCTCAATTTGATTAATAGTGGAATCTGTGAAGATTACATAGTCAGCATGCCTAGTCAGCTTAATCTACAGCTGTCATTTCTATTAGATTAGTTAGTTAGTCTCTAGTTAGTTCCAGTTGTTGTTAGAGTTTGTTTGAGTTGGTTAGAAGGCTGGTTATGCAGCTTCAGATATAAATCCATCGTGTACTGTAATTATTATTCATTCAAGCAAATTACAACAAATTCTCTCTTAGACTTTCTCTTCGTTTTCTTTTCATTTTCTCAGCTTTCCTTAATTTTCCTGGTATCCAAACATGGTATCAGAGCCTCTCTGATCCACTTCGTCATGCTTCTACTTGTTACTCTGATCATCTTCTCCAACTCTCTTTTTCGATCGTCCTCTCGGATCATCTTCTCCGATCGTCTTCTTCGATCTCCTGCATCAAATTTCTTCGATCTCATACTCTTCGACTCTCAGGTTCTTCGTTTCTTGAACATCATAATTTGCTTTGCTTGACTCTTGAACATCAGAATTCGTTTCTTGATTCTTGAACATCAGAATTCGTTTCTTGATTCTTGTACAAATTGTTGTCTTCTCCATCATCTTCTTCGATCTTCTCCGATCGTATTCTTCGATCTTCTGCATCAAATTTCTTCGATCTCATACTCTTCGATTCTCTCAGGTCCTTCGTAATTTCTTGAACATCATAATTTGCTTTGCTTGATTCTTGAACCTCAGAATTCGTTTCTTGATTCTTGTACAAATTGTTGCTGCTTGAGATTTCTTGGGATTACTATGGAATTTCAACAATGTCTTCATTACCTTCCCCTTGGTCATTGCTTTCCAATATCTGCACCTTGGTAACTGTTCGTTTGGATGACTCAAATTATGTCACTTGGAATTTCCAAATTGAATCAGTTTTGGAGGGTCATGATCTCTTTGGATTTATAGATGGGTCACTGCCATGTCCTTTGAAGTATAGGATAACGGATGCTGATGGCATTATCAATGAACTCACTCCTGAATATAGAGAATGGAAGAAATATGATCGGGCCATAATGTCTTTACTTACTGCTACCATTTCATCAGATGCATTGTCTTATGTAATTGGGAGTAAGTCATCTAAAGATGTCTGGGATAACTTGAAGGAGAGGTTCTCTTCTGTTACTAGGTCTAATGTGATGCAGCTAAAAACTGATCTTCAAACCATTCAGAAAGGGGCAGATTCTGTTGATACCTATCTGAAAAGGATTAAGGAAGCAAGAGATCAGCTATCAGCTGTTGGGGTTAATGTCACTGATGAGGACATAGTCATTCTCACTCTTAATGGCCTGCCAATGGAATTTAATACCATTAAAACTGTCATCAGGGCTAGAGAGAAGGCTATCTCTATGAAAGAATTTCGTTCCCAGCTTCTTGCTGAAGAAAAATCTTTGAATCAAGCTTCCTTGGGTATGCCTGCCATTCCTGCTATGATGGCTCGGGCTCAACCTTTTTCTGAGAATGTTTTTGGTCAGTCTTCTGGACATGCCCCAGTGCCTATTCATGCACAGGGATCCTGTTCTGGCCTTCATGGCTACTTTGCTGGTAGCAATGGAGGAAGTGGAAATGGTTCTTTTTCAGGAAGTGGTTCCTTTACTAGTTATAATGATTCAAGGCAAGGTAATTCCTATCGAGGTAGAGGAAGGGGCAGAAAGAACTCTTCTGGACAAAGGTTCACTGGTAATGACAGAGGCTATGGTGGCAATGGTTATAATGGTAACAGACCTTACAATAATAATAGGAACTATGGGAATGGGAATGCTAGGAATTTTTCAGGATCTCAAGTTCAATACTTTAGTCCACCTACTGTTGCTCATGGTATACTTGGATCACCAACTTCTACTTCAGTTGTTCAATGTCAAATATGCTCTAAGAAAGGTCACTCCGCTCAGACATGCTATTACAGAAACACATCTGATATCACATCTCCTCATGCTCCAGCTACTGATCAATGCCAAATATGTTCTAAGAGAGGTCATACTGCCTTGGATTGTTATCATACAGCTAACTTCTCCTATCAAGGGTAGCCTCCATCTGCTACTCTCACTGCCCTTAATGCCTCATTCTCTCCACAACCATTCTCTGAAGATTTCTGGTTGACAGACACTGGAGCTACTAACCATATGACTTCTGATCTTAGTGCTTTGTATGGTGCAGTTCCATTTCCTGGTTCAGAAACAATTACTGTTGGTAATGGTGCTGGTATTAATGTTCAGAACATAGGTTTCTCATCTTTACCTCTTCCTCCTCATACTTTTCATTTGAAGCATGTACTTCATGTTCCTCACATTGCAGCTAACCTCCTATCTGTTCATAAACTTTGCTTGGACAATAATTGTCGTTTGATTTTTGATGATACCTCATTTTGGATACAGGACAGGCACAACGGAACAATCCTTCACAAGGGGCTGAGCATTAATGGTTTATATCCCATTCCAAAGTCAGTTTCTTCGTCTTTTCTTCAGTCCACTCCTACTGCTTTCTTAGGACATGCTGTTAAATCTTCTCTTTGGCATCAACGATTGGGGCATCCCTCTAATGCTGTTGTATCTCAAATTCTTTCCAAAACGAATCTTTCATTCAAGTCAGATGCATCCAACTCACTATGTCAATCATGTATGTCTGGCAAGCTTTCCAAGCTGCCTTTTTCTTTGTTTGTTCATCAGTTTGTAATTCCTTTTGAAATTGTGCATAGTGATGTTTGGGGTCCTTCTCCTTGTATTTCTATTGAAGGGTATCGCTATTACATTTCATTCATTGATGAATGTACCAGGTATACCTGGATTTTTCCAATGGTCAATAAATATGATGCCTTTTCTCTCTTTGTTAAATTTCATGCTTATGTTTTCAATACCTTTTCACAGTCTATTAAAGTCTTTCAGTCAGATGGTGGTGGTGAATATCTTAACAAACCTTTTCAATCGTTTCTTGCTGAAAAAGGCATTCAATCTCACATTTCTTGTCCTTATACTCCTGAACAAAATGGACTTGCTGAAAGGAAACATAGACATATAGTTGAAACTGCCATTACCCTTCTTACTGCAGCTCATGTTCCTCATAAGTTCTGGTTTCATGCTTTCTCTACCTCAGTCTATCTTATTAATCGCATGCCTACAGTTGTTTTGTCCCACAAATCCCCCTTTAAGATGCTTTTTGGTCAGGACTCCCCTATTGATCATTTAAAGATCTTTGGTTGTGCTTGTTATCCCCTGTTGAAATTTTACAATCTTAACAAACTTCAGCCTAAAACTTTTCAATGTGTTTTTCTGGGATATGCAGCTCATTACAAAGGTTTTATTTGTTATAATCCTTTGGTCCAGAAAGTTTATATTTCCAGACATGTCGTCTTTGATGAAACCTTGTTTCCTTTTAAGTCATTAACACAACCATCTGGTGTCTCTACTTCTCCCTCTGTCTCTTCACCTTGTTCTCAGTTTTTCTCTCCTGTTATTTCTCTTTATGTACCACATCATTTGCACACCTATGCCCCACCACCATCACCACTCTCATCCCCATCACCATCACCATCACCATCACCCTCATCATCACCATCCCCATCACCATCCCCATCGCCATCATCATTACATGTCTCTCCCCATCTGTCTTCTGCGTCTGGTCATAGTCCTTCTCCATTCAGTTCTTCTTCTCTTGCTCCCTCTGGTGCATCTTCTCCTATTTTTGCTCAGTCTCTTGCCGTTCCTGTGCCTGGTCCTCCAGTGAATCATCTCAATACTCATTCTATGCAAACTCGTTCCAAGTCTGGTATTCATAAGCCAAAGCCTTTTCATGCTACCACAGTCAAAGCCTCTTCCCCTGCTGAACTTCAGTTTTATTCTCAAGCTGCTGGTTGTCCTGAATGGCAGGCTGCAATGAAAGAGGAGATTGATGCTCTTATGAAACAGGGCACCTGGAAGTTGGTTCCTCTTCCACCCAACAAGAATTTAGTTGGTTGTAAATGGGTGTATAGGATTAAGCACAATCCTGATGGTTCAGTTTCTAGGCACAAGGCTAGGTTGGTAGCTAAGGGATTTAGTCAAGAGGCAGGGATTGACTTTGATGAGACTTTTAGTCCAGTTGTGAAACACACTACAGTCAGATTGGTTTTAGCACTTGCAGCTCATTATGGTTGGAAGTTGAAGCAGTTAGATGTCAAGAATGCTTTCCTTCATGGCATTCTTCATGAAGAGGTTTATATGTCTCAGCCACAGGGGTTTGTTGATGCCACTTCTCCTGGTTATGTCTGCAAACTTGAAAAGTCTCTTTATGGACTCAAGCAAGCTCCCAGGGCTTGGAATGAAAGATTCACAAGTTACTTGCCTGCACTTGGTTTTACAGCTTCTGTTGCCGATTCTTCCTTGTTTGTCAGAGTTAGTGGATCCTTAGTGGTCATCTTGTTGCTCTATGTTGATGACATTATTCTCATAGGCAACAACTCAGTTCTTATACAAGAAATTATTGATCAGTTGTCTCTGGAGTTTGATATGAAGGATTTGGGGGAACTGAGTTATTTCCTTGGTCTTCATATCTTTTCCAATTCTCAAGGTTTGTTTGTCTCTCAGCACAAGTACGTTAAAGATCTATTGCATAAAGCAGGCATGGATGATTGCAAGCCCAGTTCTTCTCCTTCTCTTCCCAATGTTAAGCTTTTCAAAGATGATGGTGTTCCTCTTTCTGATCCCTCTCTTTATAGAAGCTTGGTTGGTGGTCTGCAATACCTTACTTTCACTCGACCTGACATAGCCTTCTCTATTAATATTGTGTGTCAGTTTCTCCAACGTCCCACAGATAAACATAATAAGGCAATGCACAGGATATTGAGGTATCTCAAAGCTAGGAACAATGGAATTTGGACTTCAATTTAGACCAGGATCTCTTACTATGTCTGCCTTTAGTGATGCTGATTGGAGTGGTGATCCCATAGAAAGGAAATCCACCACAGGCTACATTGTGTTTCTTGGATCCAATCCCATCTCTTGGTGCTCTAAAAGGCAACCTACTGTATCTCGATCCTCCACCGAAGCTGAATATAGAGCAATGGCTTTCACTGCAGCAGAGCTTGCTTGGCTTAGACAATTATTGCTTGATTTGCGTGTGTTTCTCCCATCACCTCCTGTAATGCAGTGTGATAATCTTTCTGCCATAGCATTATCTTCCAATCCAGTGTTTCACTCACATGCTAAACACATTGAAATAGATTTCCATTTTGTTTGAGAGAGAGTTACTCGAGGGGATATCATTCTTGAGTTTGTCTCCAGTCAAGAGCAACTTGCTGATCTGCTTACAAAGGCTCTTCCCTCTAATCAGCTATGTTTCCTTAGAAACAATCTCACGCTAGCTTCTCCATCATGAGATTGCGGGAGGCTGTGAAGATTACATAGTCAGCATGCCTAGTCAGCTTAATCTACAACTGTCATTTCTATTAGATTAGTTAGTTAGTCTCTAGTTAGTTCCAGTTGTTGTTAGAGTTTGTTTGAGTTGGTTAGAAGGCTGGTTATGCAGCTTCAGATATAAATCCATCGTGTACTGTAATTATTATTCATTCAAGCAAATTACAACAAATTCTCTCTTAGACTTTCTCTTCGTTTTCTTTTCATTTTCTCAGCTTTCCTTAATTTTCCTGGTATCCAAACAGAATCATCATCGGCCAGTAATGGTGGTGCTGACAACAGGTGACACTACTATGGGATTCCTGGCAATGGTGGTGTTCACAACAGGTGACACAACTATGGGACTCCTTACAGTATGAGTTCCATTTTCTTCGACCCAAACAAGTGCACCAAATGAAACTTTTTCTTCCTTATTCCCCTTATATTTTATATCAAGGGTGTAATGTCGATTGTTATTAGTCTTCCGAAACACTAATATATTTGGCGAAACTATAACTTCTGAACCTTCTGGTGCTTCCACAACGGCCTTGTAAGTTGTGGTATCCTTTCCAACATTAATTACAATTCTTCGAAATTTTTGAGTTCTCCATATTTCATAATCTTTATACAAAACAATGAATGACGGGTAATTAAGATCGGTAGAAGGACTGGAGCAATCCAAGTTGTGAGAATTAGTAATCCGAAACAATTCTTCTGAACTAAAGTTCATGGAGCACAATAAATTCACATAATCTTGTGGTGTAACATCATAAATCAAACCTGGATCAAGTGCTTTGTTTGGATTGATATGACCTGCTCCCCTTGCTAAAGGTGAAGCAAATTGTAAACCATCAGCAGCATCTCGAATTGGGTGTCTAGTATTATCAAATGGATTCGCAGTTGTCATTATGGCTGATCTAATAGCAGCGGGACTCCATTTTGGATGTGCACTTTTCAAAAGGGCAGCTAACCCAGAAACGTGAGGGCAAGCATAAGATGACCCTGATATAAAAGTGTAGTTTTACTATATAAAGACAAACCTTTTATACCTGACCATATATCAGCTGCTGGTTTTTTTGGAATCCAAGCACCTAAAACTAGTTGACCAGGTGCCATTACATCCGGCTTCAAAGTATAAGAATAGCTCTGCGAAGGACCTCTTGAAGAAGAATAAAGTACAAATGGACTAAACTTTACATCTGTGATGGTTTGTTGGAATTGTATGGAGGCTGACATTGATTTGTTTGATCTTATATATTCAAACACTTGTTGTGCTTCCCTTGAGCCGATCACAATACATGGACAAGTTACAGTATATGGAATATAACCATCCTTAATAATTATAGCTCCCCAAATATCTGAGGAGGTGAGAGTAGATAGTTGATGAGTAACATTCCCTTGATCACATAAGATGATGCCATGATCAGAGAATTGAGATAACAATTTAGAGTTATCACATGATGATATTGTCTTTTCATACACAAGAGGCAAAGTTGGTATTATGTGAGGGTTAGGAAATGTAGACCACCCTGTAACTTTTAGCACATCTCCTAGAATCAAAATTCCAGCAAACCAACGGTCCACTGAGCCTGAAGCGACCGTTATAACCCATGGAAAACCGTTGTATATTGTTCCGAGGCCCGGACCTTCATTTCCTCCTGCACATGAAACAACTATGCCTTTCTCCATAGCAGAAAATGAAGCTGCTGCTATAGGGTCATTATACAATGGTAATCCTTTGCTTCCTAATGATATGGAAATTACATCAACACCATCCTCGATAGCTTGATCGATACCAGCAAGAATATCAGATGGGTGGGCAGGTATGTCATTTGTACAAACCTTGTAAATAGCCAATCTAGCTTTGGGTGCAACACCTTGGCTGTTCCAGCAGCATAACCAAAATAAGATGCTTTATCTACAAAGTTCCCAGCAGCAATAGAGGAAACCAGGGTACCATGACCAACATTATCCCTAGCAGAGTCCATGGTTATTTTTAATCCTTCAATTGCAGATAACACACCTTCTTTGAAGTACCTAGCTCCTATGATTTTAAAGTTACACATGGAGGAATTGAAATCTTGGCCTTCCTCACAAGATCTCTTCCACTTACTAGGATCATTTTTGGTAATACCATCATCACTAAAACTTGGGTGCTCTGGCCATATACCAGAATCTATAATACCAATGACAATATCTTTGCCATATTTTGAGGTAGGCCATAAGCCAGATAAATGATTCAGAGATAGAAATCGATCAGGGGTATGGGTTGTATGAAGCTGAATAACTTGTTCACTGTATGATGAAACATAACCTCTGGACTTCTTCAAAACCTCTAGCTCCTTTAATGATAGAGAAGCACTAAATCCATGTATTGCATTAGCATAACTATAAATAATGGATGGGATAGAGTGAGATTCGTCAAATGAGAAATGTTTTGAAAATCTGGTGTAATCAATAAGTGATAAGTACCAATTATGATGGCTAGTAAATATTTTTGGCATAAAGGACTTGTTCATATGAACAATATATGTTGACCTCTTTTCTAAATTTGATTTAGCATGAGCAATAGTTAAGAATAACCAGGTAAGAAAGAACAAGTATGAAATCGGAGACCCACGGGTAAATTTCATTCTTTGTCTAATGCCTTCAAATTTTTTTAGATACGAATGGCTTTGTGATCATTTATATGTACAATAGTCAGCATATATGCCAAAATATTAAAAAGAAAATGTAGAATGGTTTGGCTCTATCTAGATGCAACATTCCTTTACAATTTGTTGTATACTAATAGGTGCCAAAAAATAGTTGTTAATCGATCACATCATAAGAAAAAGACAAGAATGTTAATTAGTTTGCCTCTTCTGTTGTATATATAATTTGAAGATTGATCACTTGAATTATGAGTAAAAACGACTAACATGCAGATCTATGTTAAGATGTTGAGGATACACTTAATTAATTGTGAAAACTCATTCTTATTTGAGGGATGTTTTTCCATTTCAAATTAATTACTTATACCCTTCAAGTTTTCATTGTTAATTTGTTTAGCTTGAAACAACAATTCAATAGTATGAGAGGAGTACTCTAAAACTAACTGGTTAGCAAGTTAATACGAAACTAATCATGCTTTTGGAATCACTACATAACTAATCTCATAATCCGAACCGTCAATTCTTTAGGTCATACTTCAAAGATCATTATTGCAAAAAATCAACTAAATCGGAAATCATTTAGTCATCTAATTGAGATCAAATAAATAGACGATCAGTGTTTTCAATAAAAGCATATAAATAGTTGTTGTTATAATCAATGACTAAATGACTTCCAATTTTGGATAATTTTTACAGGGATGATCTTTGAAATAGGGCCTAAAAAATGGACGTTTCGGATTTTGAGATTACATTATGCGGTTGGCCCAACAGGGTGGTTAGTTTGGATTTTGAGATTACATTATGCGGTTGGCCCAACAGGGTGGTTAGTTTTGTATTAACTTACTAACCAGTTAGTTTTAGAACATTCTTAATAGTATGAATAGCAACATTTTTTAAGGTAAGATGGGAGGGTCAGTCATAGAGGTATGGAAATAAAACAATTATTAATGTAAAAAGCTCCACATTCTTTGCCCAAATTACATTGCTTTTATTTTCGGATTCTAGTACTAGTCAAGACGAGTCCGTAGAAATTTTCTGTGTATTTTTTTAAGTTCGGAGTTATTTTTAATTAATATTTAAAGTTTATAAAAATAAAAAAAAATCTGAAAATAAAAGCAAAGATGTGACACGTGGCGCACATCTAGCGCGCCACGTCAGCATTAATTGCCATGTCATTATTTTTAACGGAATTGTTGACGGAACAAGGTAAAATGGGACACAGATATAAGTTACAAGTGGTAATATGGGACAAAAAAAACTTTTAGATATTTAAGTAGGAATGAGTTACAATTTTGGATAGTAAATCAATAATTAAGCCTATTTGCAATTACATGGAAAGAAATAGTGCCCAAATGTTAGTTTTCCACTCGCAAAGGTTCTTGGAACTTTTGATTTTTGTTTTTTCGTGATATGATTAAAAAATCCTTTTAAGAGCTTCAAGGAAATAACTTTAGAAAAAGATTATAAAAAACGTAGTGTCGTCTTTGGAACGTTTGAAAAATCGTTTTTTTAATGATATGCCTACAGCGACCTACTTTGAGCTATGACATAATTTGTTTTACAAAAATGGAGGTTTGAGATCGAATATGAGATTCTTCTTTCCATACTTTGTACACACGTTAAAAATGAGGAGAAATGCTTGCTACATCAAATATTGTATAACTTATTTTACCCTTTTTTAATTTTCTTTATCCTTAACACCGAAAAAACAAAAAATCTTTATCTTCCTCACTTATCAGTCCAACCTCATCATTCAATTGTTGTTGTGCATTGATGTTGATCCGAAACAGAAAAGGACAATGTACAAGTCGATCCAAAGCTCATTTTGGGATACACTACCATAATTTTTGGTACTTTGCATGCATGAATGATGGTGCCTTTACTGAAACTTTAGTCAACCCTTTCTGATGTGAATGTGATCCAATCCATTGATGCTGGTATGGTATGATCTCCCCCATGTTCATCAATCTCTTCATAACATATAAGCAATTTGATGCACATTGCACAAATATTTCTAAGAAAATATATGCAATCCGTGGACAAGAAGTCCACTACATCAATTCAGCTTTTACGAGTTGAGATCAAAATCTATCCAGTCGGATAAAGCTAAAACACATCCTAGCAAATTAACATACACAAACACTGCATCAGTGCATAGCAACTTTTCAATCTAACATTATAGAAGGGAAAGAAAGGTCCCTAAATTCTATAGAAACTGAAGCCCAAAGAGCCAACTGGGCTCGCTAGCGCCGACGGTGGAGGTTGCCGATGGCGAACTGCAGGTGAGATGCCCATGGGAGGGGTGAGGCTGCTGGGTTGGAGGTGTGAATGAAAATTTAGAGTGTCTGGTTACATGTTTTAGTAATTTAAGGGGTAAATAGGTATTTAACTAAATATTATTTGACAAATAATAATATGAGTTGGCAATAAAAATTGATGTGTACTACTTAAATTTGCCACATGAGATTGAAGCACCACATTGAGTCACAAAATTGAGACCCAAAATCATTTTCCTAAAATATAAACTAAAGAGCTTTTTTTGTGATATCTTCATTTATACATTTTCTATCTTCATTAATGATGCTCTCATGAAGTCACGTTGTGATGCTTTTAGAATTTTATTTTTGGGTAAATACGTATTGAGAATCTGGCTGATTATGGAATTGGGCTCTTTTGACCAAAAAAGAAAATGGAATTGAGCTCATTTATAATTGTCGAGCATTGCTTTCCGAGTGCTCTATTTGAAAGCCTCCAACTCATGAAAGCCCAGTCCACCTTCATCTTTTGCCTTACACAACTTTTGCTGAGCCATCCACTAGATTCCTTTGCTAATCTGCTCATTGCTGATTGCTCCAATTAAATTTAGACATCATTGAATTTTTTTTTTTTTTTTTGGGTAAGACATCATTGAGTTTAAACTCTGTACATAAACCTTTTGGTAACATGAATGCTCATGACTTAGGTAGGCGACCAATAGTAAACTGGAAAATATTTTATTAAACTTTAGTAATTTCAAACTAATTCCACTAAAATATTTAGCAGTACCAGTCCATCCTCTGTAGCTTCCAAGTGGGAACCTCCTGGGTTAGGGGTCGTTCAAACAATCAAACTCAATGTGGATGGTGCTCTCCACCCTTCTGGTGATGTTCATCCAAAAGGGCATGAAGCTTCATCCAGTCACCAACGTCTGACCGACGACGATTCCTGTCACTCAATCAGCTTAAAGGAAGAAACAAGTACATACATCAGGCCATTACTGTCAAGTTTTAGAGTAGGGGAGTTTCATTTTCCTGAACATTCTGAGAAAAAGAAATATTGTTCACCACTCTGTAGAATGTGTGAACCAACCAGAAAACCAGTGAACTAAAAGAAGTATAAAGCCAATGTGTATATGAATAATTTAAAACCAAAATCATGAACCTACAAAATTGAACCAGCCAGAACAATTAATGCAATGGAACTCCAGAATTTGAAGAACAGGCCTTGGAAGGAAATCTTTATTCAAATCATTATCTCTAAGCAGCAGGCGTCCTAGTTGACTCCTCGTCAGCAGCCAGCAGTTTCCGGACTACCCTTCCCTGCCTTAAGACTGGTTACTTTGTCTTAGCCTAAAACTTGAATCATGGTCACTGCAGCAAACAAATGAACTTGACACATGTTCCTCATTGGTGAAACTCCTCGATCACACAAAACCTAAGCTCTTTCTACAACAATGTGGATTTATTTGATCCAAAGGAAACTTTCTATTAAACCATATCCAACTTCTACAAGTTTAATTTCTGCAGACTCTGCTCTGAGAAACTCTCCAAGATGTCGTAGTGACCGTATCCATGAAAGAGAACATTGATTGGCTTCTCCTCTTCTTTCCCATACTCTTCACCATACTTTGCTATGTTAACCAAAGCAGCTGAGCTTCTATCTACCATGAAGACTGATATCGGTGTCCTGGGGAATAAAAGGTTGTGTCGGACATGGAAATTCAGAATATTATTGTATAGAAGAGTACAGAAAAATCAGACACATAATCAAAATCAGACACATAATCAACACAGAGGGAAAATGAAAAAAAAATAAAAAATCATAGAACCATCACAGGTAGTTTACTTTTTAAAAATCAATCAAGAAAAAAAAAATTGGAATGACAGCATAAATATGCAACCCATTCTAAGTTCTAACAGAGGCCAATTCAAGAAATATTTAGCTCATGTAGAACCTAAGAAGAAAGGATTGAAAAGACTAAAGAGAATAAAAACCTTTGGAGGTGAAAAAATAAACTTTAAACTTCAATTGACCATGGGTTTTCAATGCTCACGATTGCCCTGAAATTGACAATGTGGCCTATTGAGACTGGACAAATCCGAATAAGGAAATTCTAAAATAAACCCTAAAGAAACCAAATATGGAAGCTCAAAATACTTGAAAAAATTCAACATAAATAAGTTAAATCCTACATTGTCGTCGCATGTAAGTGCATAGACACACATGATGATCTCCATCAATGGCACTATGATGGTAAAATTTTATCTGAAATAAAGCGGAAACACGAGAATCCCAAATAAACAGCAGGGGAATTGTTAGAGAAACAAAGAACAATGTAAAACTCACTTTAAAACATGGGAGGCCATAAGCAGCTCAGGTTCTCCACCCCATACATAAGGTTGTTGAATTCTCTTCACATATGCATCAAAATCTCCCTCAATGAACCTAAACATATATTACAAAAAAGATCAGTAACCAGGTCATTATGATGACACAATAACAAAATCAAACTGAAAATTCACAGTCCAAAATCACAAAGCTTACCATTCTGTTTCCTCCCGCCTCTTTAAAAGCTCATCGACAACCTGCATGAATCATAATCACTCTAATCAGACCAGAAAACAAACACAAATAATTTGGTAATACATTCTAAGCCTGAAAAATTAGTAGGAGTTACTTGAGCTCTTAATTCATCAGCGAGTTCTCTCTGACGGTTTTCATCAGGAGCTTCCTCCCCATTTCTCAAGCAAGCCACGTGTGCTATCGCTCGGAAAAGGCATCGACCATCGGCTGGTACCCCTGTCAATATCTCATTCTTTTTAGCTCATACTCTCACTCGAAAATTGTCACAAACAGTTTCAACGCAAAGGTTCTGCGTGTTTTGACAGAAAATTGTTTTAAATACAAAACAATTTTCCGTCAAAACAAACAAACACAACCAAAAAGTAGAAAACCATGTATGTGCCCAGAAACAAACACAAAGCTTCGTCAAACAAAGCATGCAAAAGCGCCCAAAAGTTACCCAAAAAGTAAAGTTAAGAAATGGCAGCTTTCATTGGACCAATTAAAAATTCACAAGTAAATAGCATACATAACATTTCTCAATATACTAATCTTAGTGGAGAATGGATACCCAACCTTTTTCTTTTTTTTTTTGCGAAAACAAAAAAGAAAAAAGAAAAATGGAAGTAATACTGCCAAGCAAAAACAAAAAGTATGAAAAATTGACAAACCAATCATTATTAATAAACTGAAACAGCCATACCAATAATTTGATCAAACTGATCCTAATTAACATTAAATACACGATCAAAAATTGAAAAGCAAAATATAAATAAAAAGTTACCTGTAACTCTATAATCAGCGGAGCTCTCAATGCTATCATCAGAAGAATTCGAGCCTTTCGAATCACAGCCGTCGGTTTTCTTCTCGTTCAAATTGTCGGGCTCTGGAGTAGCGGCGGCGTCGGGCCAGTCAATCGGCGCGGCGAGGCAGTTGCAGACGCCAAAGAGAAGCCAAGCCGAGTCGGAGCGGTGGAGCCAGCGAGCAGGGCGAGCGTCCACCCCGGCGTTCCAGGAGCCCTCCCCCTTAAGCTCGTAGTGAATCGCCGGCCGGCGCCGGAGATCGAGACGCCTCCAGGCGCCGGAGGAGGAGGGGAGGATGGCGTGCCATATGGAGGCAGCACCGGCGAGGCCGGCGCCGGAGCCGCAGGCCGAGCCGAGCTGGCAGGCGCTGGAGTGGTGGTGACGGCGGCGGAGGGTCTCGGCGTAGCCGCCGCAGCTGGAAATTTGGTGCTGGAGGAGGAGCCGCCGGCTACTCTGGTAAGCCGCAGCAGAGCTGCCGTGCGCGAATGAGGAGAGGGAGCTGACGATCCAAGTCTTGCGGCGAGCGCAGAGAAATCCAAGCATCACCGGATTGAGGCCCCTCGACGGCGTATGCTAGCGTAGACGAGTACTATCGACTATCGTGAGCTGACAGGGTGACGTGAACTCGCGAAGCTTAACCTAGGCACCCATGTTTGTTCGTCTGTAAAAGTCCTTGTTCAGCAGAAACCAGAAATGTTGGCTGCAGCCATATTGATGTTATTCTCTCTGAGTGTGAGGGCGAGGCATTTTAGGGAAGCCAAGAGGGCCTTGGCCTGGTAGCCCTGGCCCTTGGAGTAAGTTCACGAGGAAAATGTGATTTTTTTTATTCAATTTTAAATCGTTTATTTAATTTTTTTATTTGTTTTTTAATCGTTTATTGTTTTTCGAACTTTGTGATATTTATTTTTGCAAACAAATGGACGATGGTATATGCCTATAAGAGATTCCGGATTTTTTTTTTATGCTATGTATTTTTTATTTTTCTGATTGTTTATGGAGTGACATATGAGTAATGTCTATGAAGTGACATATGATCAATATTACATTAGGTTTTAGGAACCAAAATATATTAATAATATCAAACTAAAATAAATATTAATAATATTAGAAATACCAAATTATTTTAAAATTTTCAATACCAAATATAAATTACAGTATCTTAATTACTAAAATTGAGGTTTATAATGGGTCTAAAATATAACAACTAGGAAATATATCCTATCAATTGGTATCCAAAATTTGATATTTGATATTGGTAAATAATTTGATGCTCAGTTATAGTTATGTTCGTATGACTAATCATCTGAGCATAACGACAAGTCACATAAGGCTTAACATCATGTCGTTTGGGCCTAGGCCCAAAGGATAAGCCCTTCCTAAGTTCCTGGGCTCCTGAGCACCGACTTCTTAGGCCCAAAAACTAAGCCCTTCCTGAGCTCCTGGGCTTCTAGCCCCTGACCTTTTAGACTCCGGCCTCCCAGGCTCCGACCTCATAGGCTCCGACCTCCTAGGTTCCGGCCTCCCAAGCTCCAGCCTCCTAGGCTCTGACCCGTGTCAACTCATTCGGATCCTCGAGACAGGTGACACGTGGCGCTCCTACAGTGCAAGTCATTACAAGGGACATGTGTCATCACCGGATTGGTTGACACTCGTCCAAAAGTACTATAAAATAGGTACTTTCTTGTCACAAAAGAACATTCAATCATTGATTGCCCGAGAGGCTCGATTTTCGGTGGTGTCGGCCCACCATCGACCCATTTCTTTTCAATCTGCTCGATCGAGGGTGTAGTCGGGTTGCGGGTTATGCAAGTCGGTGGTGGTTTGGGCCGAGAGAAGATGCAGCTGGGCTGGAGAGTGGAGAAGATGGTGGCTGTGATTTGCAGAGAAGAAAGAAGAAAAGAATAAGCTAGAAGAGAGAAGAGAGGAAAAAAAGAAGCTGGTGGAGAGAATCTAGAGAAGAGAAGAGGGTGGCTGGCTGGGCTGAGGAAGACGTAGGCTAGCTGCTAGCGGGCGGGCAGGTCGATTACTGACGGTCGGTGGAAGTTTCGAATTGAAACTGACCCATTATTGATCGAGTTAGGCAAGTTGAAGCTCTGCGGGTGGCGGATGGCGACAGGCGGTGGTTTGTCGGGTTTCTGGCGGTCGGTGAATGTGGTTTCGTTAGCTCAGACGATTTGATGCACACTCCTAAAACCCTCCATCCAACTTGAGTTTATTTTCCTTTACCATAGGAAATCATTTATTACAAATTTTTAATACAAAATTACTATTATTAACAATTGAAAATAGCAATTATGTAACATATCCTTATAATTTATATTAATAAATGAGCGTATCATTGAAAAACATAAATATTTTGGTTTCTATTTATACACAGACTAATCATGGGAATGAAAAAAAAATCCTAGTTACTTTCTCAGTATTATCAAACATTAGTAATGAGAATTTTGCCATTTTCCTCCTCTTAAACATGCACAGTAATTGATTTTCCAAGAACTTCATTTCGCAAACCAAAAGGAGCCTTATTGTTACAAAATTTAGGGCTCGTTTAGCACTGTTTCTTAGAAACACTTTTATTTAGTAGCGCTTATGTTAATAAGCACATATAAATTTTTATAAAACTTCTAAGTTGTTTATGCAAAAGCACTTGAAAGTGCTTCTTGAGAAAGCAGCTGTCAGGTGCTTCTAAAAAAACCCCTTAGAAGTGCTTTTATAACTCAAAAGCACTTCTAATTATTTTTGCCAAATGCTATAAAAAACGCTTTTACTAATTTAAAAGCGCTTTTGACAATTTTAAAAGCAGTGTCAAACGGGCCCTTAGTTATTCCTATCCTTGAAGATAACAAACCAAATTTACGTAATTTTAGAATCTTTTAAGTTCTTGAGTAATAAATTAATATAATAATTAGATGTACACTTTCCTTATGAAATTAATTGTGAACTTAAAACAACGTAATTTTTATAGCAAATTACAACTTACACAGTTACACCTCTTAGGTTTGGGGAGTTTTATAACTTGCATTCTTTGGTTTCAATTTTTTCAATTTAGTACTTAATGTTTTAATTTACTTACAATTCATTATTGTAGTGTGTCTGACTGTTTAATTAAACGTTAATTGATGACGTGGCAATTGTGGGTCCCACATTTTGTTGACCTGTAAGGCCGAATGATCTCCTAAATTGCCCCATAAAAAATACTTCAGTAGTTTGATATAGATTTTTGATTTTTAAATGACTTTTCAAAATTCATATCAAAATTGATGTACTGAAAATGCACATACAGAGAGGTTATACGGCCTTACAGGTTGTCAAAAATATAGGATATGCAATTGTCAAGTCATCAATTAACATATAATTAGACAATAAAAAATATGTCAATAGTGAATTGTAAAAAAATTAAAACGTTAGATATTAAATTAAAAAAATAAAAATCATAGGATGCAAATTGTAAAACACCCGAAATCTGAAAGGAGGAAATTGTAATTTGCTCTAATTTTTAATTATAAGCACAATGTGATAAATAAAGCAAATGATCCAAATTATAAAAAAGAAAAATTATATTAAACAAATAAAATATCACATCAGAATATTATCCCAAATGTAGAACTAGTGTTGGTAATATTCAATGACAAAAAAGTTGTTGTGCTGAGAGCCTGAGGCTGCCTTGAGTCCTTGAGGTAGGCAAGTGAGGGTAAAATGGTCGTGGCAGATAATATGCGTTGGGAAAAGTGATGCTACTTTTGGGATTGTGAATTTGTGACCAATGAAATGGTAGACTCACGTGGATACCTGAAACTGAAAAGTTGGAAACTACTAGAAAATTTATGACTAGCTTTGGCTAAGTGAAGGCGTTTGGACTTCTGTGTAATTGCAGCCAAACCTACGTTAACGTGTGACCAAGTGAATCGCCTATAATAATAACATTCGTTAAATGTCTTTATCATTATATTTAAAAAAAAATTTTTAATGTATTTATCACTATCAAATAATGTGTTATATTTATATAAATAAAAAAATTGCCACATTATTTAATAAATCAGTTTATTAAACGTAGCAGTGTCATCACTGTCATCAAGAATGGGTTCAATAATAGCACAAATGTTTCAGATCCGTGTTGTTCAATGCAAAAGCTTCACTAAAACTCTTTGAATACCCGATCGTATATTTAGAGTTAAATACAAAATAATCTATAAATTTTATAATGTGTCTCAATTTTATTCATTAATTATAAAAAGTATCAATTTAGTTTACAAACTTTTCAAATTGTACCAAAATAGAACAAATACTAATTTCTATTCGAAAATTAACGAAATTGGTCACATGAACGGACTAAAATACCTCTGAAAAATGTGGTCACTTACTGTGCACATAACCAGTTTTCGTTAAATTTTTTCGATAAAAATTAACGTTTGTACTGTTTTAGTACAACTTGAAAAGTTCGTGGACCAAATTTACACTTTTTTATAGTTAGTGTACCAAACTGAGATTCACTGTAAAGTTCATGAACCATTTTTATATTTACTACTGTTTTACTCTAATTAGTTTTCCCCACAAAAACTGGAAATGTTTGGTTCATACTTCATTCACCTTCTTCAAATTAAATAATTATATTATTTGGTATTAATCAAGTATAAATGTGATGATCAGTTATAGTTTTGGTTGTCAGACCAAATTTTTTATTTTTTATTTTTAACATAAGGTAAGGCAAAGGCGATAAGGAAGGGAAATGAAATGTCTTATTTTTTCCAAAAATAAATTGGTTTTTTATTTATAAGGGTAAAATAAAGTCATAAAGGTAAGAAAAGTTATTGTATATAACTGTAACATTATATGACATGATGACGTGTTGTTACAAATTCACGTAGATTAACAAGTGTAAAATTTTAAGAGTATTTTTTAGGGTTTAGGGTTTTAGAAATTAATGATCATACACGTGTTATAATTTAAGTGAATTGGTAACACCATGTCATTATGCCACTTGGTATTATAATTAATACACAATAAGAGCATCTCCAAGAGAATAAGCAAAACTGGCTCTTCAAACTGGACTTTGCTGACAGCTGACTCATGTGACAATTTGAAGAGTGATATTTTATTAATTTATTGTATATTATACATTTTATTATCAATGTTTTTTATTGTTCCAAGGCAGCACCCTTAATATTTTAAGAGAAATGTTATTTGGATCAAATTAAGTGACCAAATGAGGTGTCACTTGGGGAAGTAGTCCTCATCTCCATGTGGTCCCTCATCTCCACATCTCCCAAAATGATACCTCACTTAGTACTTCTCATTTGGTCACTTAATTTGGTCAAAATAACATTACTCATATTTTAATTGCAAAATAATATTTGAAGATTGAAGTTCACTCAACAAATTTGACAAGTTGACTTTAGGTCTTTATTTTGGAGAGATTTTTCGGTGTGACCGATACACTGCCACGTGGTGTAACTAATCCAACGTGTTATCATATTGGTGAATGTTATTAATATTATACCCTAGGAGAGATAAACATATCGTCCAACAATACCCTTACACGTTGGATTGGTTACATTACGTGACGATAAATTCTCCTTATTTTGAAGAGCTCATTTGCAGATGCTGTTGGAGATAATTTATCCAACGTGACACAACTAATTGAGCAGCCAAAGACTTTTACTGAGTCTGTCGAAGATACTATAATTTCTCGTAAATGTGGAGCGTGTGACCATTTTTTTTCATAATCCAAGCCATATATTTATATGAAGTTTATAGTTTTAATAGTAGAGGATGCCTTCACCCTCATAGCAAGAGTCCAATTTTTGACCCCTTCACTCTAAATAATTTTTATAAGCATTTTGTCTTGCCACTCTAGAAATGTCTCCTACTCTCCTTGCAGAATAAAGGCAACGAGACATCTTGTGGAAGAGAAGAAAAAACTCTACAGTCTACACCCAACTGGCCAACTCTATCTCCAAAGCAACACTTGTCACGCAGTTTACAATAAAGTCCATTTTTCTATACATTTTTTTTTTTTGTGGAGCACTCCTCTATACAAATTTTATTNCCCTTTTTTTTTTTTTTTTTAAAAAAAAAAAAAAAAAAAAAGGAAAAAAAGTCTTAAAAAATATGACACCCCTCCCATTCTTTTATGTTTTCTTTATGGTGGTAATGACACCAGCAGGTCATAGCACTGTTGGTCATGGGAGCGCCATGCAAGGTCAGATATGTCCATATCAATATATCATGTATGGTAGTAAGATGTCATGGTTTATTTCCCATGTCTGGATATTTCTATTTTTATTTTTTATTTTTACGTTTGAATGTGAAAAGAAATTGAGGGTAAAACAAAAAAAATATATGAAATTTTTTTGTAAAAGAGGTGATGTATTTTTTGTAACCTTATTAAAAATGAAGTTAAAAGAAACTCGAGCCTTGGTTTTGTAAAAGAGTCTCTGACAGATTCATCCAGGGACAAAGGTGATAGCCTGACACCCACCCGCCGGAAAAGCCTTGCCAAGACTCATTCTTTTAATGAGGTGATGCATTTTTTTAAGGGTTATATATAAGTATATAACAATGCTTCTTATACTATCACTCGCGTCTCACTTGGCTCCCTAAATTTTATTGAAAAATATTTGGGTCACCCCTTGGGGGTATCCCAAGGTCACCCATTCTCTCAAAATAACAATTTTGGTAATGTCGGCGTTTGATTAGAACCGTTCACTTTTTAGATCACCTATTATAGATCATATCTACAAAAAATCAAATTAATCAGAAATCGTTTGGTTATATAACTGTTGTCAATTAAGTTAAAAAAATTAATAGTTTTCAATTAAAGAGTAATTTTTTGACAAAATCGTTGATTTTTTCTATTTAATCAACAACAGTTATATAATCAAACGATTTTCGATTAAGTTAATTTTTTGCAGAGATAATTTATAATAAGTGATATAAAAAGTAAACGGTTTCGATCATATGTCGGCATTACCAAAATTATTATTTTGGGAGAGGGATAACGTCCTTGGAGTACCCCAAGGGTGACCCAAGTAATGTCCAATTTTATTTTGTCTCATTTTCCTTTCAAGCTTTATATCATGTGTTCTTTGTTTCGATTTGTCAACTCCATTAATTTTTAGTATTAGGCAACATCATTATGAGTTGGGTCAGAAGACTCAGAACATGGCTGATGACTTTTGAGAAAAATGTTAAATGGATTGGCCTATGATTGGTTCAAACCTTCTATTTTAAGGGTCGATCATGTTGATTGATTAGTCGGTTATGAGATAGATGATGAGAATGTTGGCTATCTTAATATTTTTCTAAAGAAAAATTTAAATTTAATGCAATTATGACGTCTTCTTTTATGTGCACAATGATATAGTGCAAATTGCTATATGAAATATGGGTTTTTTTTTTCTTAATTTTTTATGCCTCATAAAAGACATTTCACTATATGTATTTGCACTATATCATACACATGTTTTTTTTTTCTTAATTTTTTATATGCTTGAGTACATTGGCATCTTTTAAGCTCTTTTCACCTATATAAAAATGAGATCCTACATATAACGCCAAGAAAATTCTACTAAATACTAACTTAAAACCTACGTGACACACCTCCACCTATTAATATTTTAGTACTTCAAAAATCTACTAACATCCTGACTCCTGAGTACATTTGACTAACAAAAATAAAAAATAAAAGTTGACGTTGGCTTGCCTACGTGGCACTCAAATGGCTCTGAATGAATGGGAAGACGAAGAAGAAAAACAGATGAATACTCTGTACCACGTACGTTTGCTTCAACTACAACAAAAGCCATGCCTTTTTCTTTTTAGATGCCTTATCTAATCTGAAACTTTCAATATATATATTTTTATTTAACACAATGCTTGGCATAACTGCTTATTAATCATATCGAATTATAAATCTGTCCAATATTATAGAGAAAATATCATTAAATTAATAGTTATTTGATAAATTTTGGGTTTATAATTTATATCAAATAAATAATTAAATATAAAATATAAAACAACATAATTTTAAACATAAAATCAAAATCAACGCATAAAGCTAGAAAATCCAAACTCTTTGAATGGATTCTACAAGTATCTTAGTGTGAATATGGAGTCCCACACGCATGCTAACTTTCATATTTCATTGGCAGCATGGTCCTCCACGCTCCACGTTATTATTAAATAAATACATAGCATTATAGAAAAATTCTGTAAAATTCTGTCTAGTATCTTCTTCCCTTTTTTAATTTAATTAGGGTTGACGGTGCTTTTATTAGGTGAAGAGGTCCAAAAATTAGAGTATGTAATTCAAAATTAATTAATAATAAGTAGAGAGATCCAAAATTCTTAATCATAACCACTCGACAAGATTTATAATTTTTTAATTTAAAACAACACACGCCACATTCTGTATGAATGAGATAACCACCTCATGCATGCATCAATCCCCATTCCCCATCACTTTCCCTGAGTCATTCTGTGGTGCTTTTAGGTTCCAAAGGAACCAAGAAAGTGCCAACGCAACCAATTCCTTAATTGATTCGTTATTCAAGCCTTCAAGGCAGGTACGGAAGAATAATATGACTAGCGGATTAATGAGAATAACCTGCTTGCACATGTGGTAGGGGCAGCTTGTGTAACCGTAGTGAGAGAAAGAGAGCAGAAAGAGAGAAGAGAGGAGATAGATAAAGAGAGAGATATCGGTGTTTCTGTTTCAGATAAGTTATTATGGGAATTAATATATGTTGTCATACTTGTATTCTTTTAGTCAAGGTAGTTAGGTTTTTATTCAAAATAAAAATCTAATTTTTATTAAACTTAGATATTAGATTGAATTTTGATTATAGTCTTTTCACTTTTATATACATATATTGAAAGACATTCGTACCTTATTATTTGTAAGTAATAAGTATAACCATATACATAATTACATCAAACACTATATAAATTGTGTTAATATATCTACAAATAACAATGTACTAAATACAAAAATCAAACCAATGGAATTAAAATCGAACCTAGCAACCGAATTTAATTTTGTCTAAAACTAAAAGTCGAAATTTCGTGTTGTACTGCTTTACGTACTGCTATGTGTTTGTCCAATTGCTCTCATATATTAGTAGTAGTTAGAGTTTGTGTTTGTGTTGTCTACGACTTTGTGTGGGGCAGAATTCCCACCTCCCAATTATGACAGTGACAATTACGACTCGACAGAGCTACTCAACTTTAGTACTTGAGATCAATATATATATATATATACATGCTCCTTCTGTTGAGTATATCTCAACTTATTTATGTTGAGGTACACCCTGTTGGGGCCTACACGAGTCGTTTTGTGTCGATCCGAACCGTTCAATTTTTACATTTCCATAAATAGATCATCCTTACAAAAAATTAGCCAAATCAGAAATCATTTATCTATCTAATTTTGATCAAATAGATGGACGAACCAAGTATTTTCGATGAAACCGTTCATTTGTTTTATCAAAGTTAGATATGCAAATGATTTCCGATTTGGCTAATTTTTTGCAAGGATGATTTATTAATGAAGATGATCCTTACGAACTGTTCGGATCGACACAAAACGACTCATGTGGGCCCCAACAAAGTCATACCTCAACATAAATAAGTTGAGCTATACCTCAACAGAAGGAGCCTGTTGAGCATTTAACACTAAATGAGAAATTTTCTTACGGGTGATACGAGTTATTTTGTATTGATTCAAATTGTTTATTTTTTCAGCTAAATTGAAAATTATTTATTTATTTAACTTTGATCAAACAAATGAATGGTTTCATTAAAAATATTTGGTTCATTTATTTATTTGATCAAAATTAAATAGGTAAATAATTTTTTATTTGGATACTTTTTTGCAAGAATGATTTATCAATGACAATGTAAAAAATTAACGGTTGATATCGATACAAAATAACTCATGTGGGCCCCACAAAGAGATCCCTCGTTAGAAAACTGTTGTATATATATGTATATATATAGGACATAAAAAAAATACATATATCAATCTGTGTTGAACGATTATGTATTCTCAACAACAAGGGACTATTCATCCACCTAGGTAATTTGACTTTACTCTCAGTCGAATTTAGATTCTCGACTCATTTTTGTGAGAACATGCCAAATGTTATTTTACATTGAAAAATTATAATTTTGTGTAAATGCTTATTCTTGGGCCTATTCTTCTATTGTTAATTGGTTTTGAGTGGATGCTCAAATTTTCTCCAATTTTTTTTTTTTTCTACTTATTTTTCCTTAACTTTTAATTTTAATCATGTATTTATTATCTAAGATAAGAGAGTACGAGATGAAATGAAGTTGTAACACGTTTTTGATGTGAGTGAGGATATATCTATATATTTACAACTCTCGAAACCCCAGTGACACAGTGATCACAAAAAACAAGAAGCAGAAAATCTAAACCCCAGTGACACGAGAGGTAGCCAGCCCATTATGTAATGTGTTAGTTTCTTTGTTTGAGCCTATGGGTCCAAATTTACCAGAAATTTGGCCCTTACTTATAAGCATATGAAAATTTTGTTTGGAATTGTGAATAAATTTTTTTAGGGGAAATTCGAGCCATCTTGATTTTTTCCCCAAAAATTTCTATTTGACCATCTAAATAAAATGATAAAAAAAAAAAACTAGAAAATGAAAAGAATCTCATATTGGAGACCCTCCTCATCAACCTCCCTCATTGGTGACTCACCCTCCCTCTCTCCCTCTCTCCCTCCTATCCTTCAACCCATCTCTCTCATTCTCTTCTTCTCTCTTCAATTTCCTGTACCGAGTCGGAAAGGTAAGAAGAATGCCACATAAATTGGGTAAAGGAGTTGGTTGTATCACATTGTCCATCCCTCATAAATCTACTGGACCATGAACTTACAATATGGGCCAACATGGACTTAAGTGGGCCAATCTCCTTCAATTTCCTGCAGCTCATTCCTATTGAACCGTGGGTTTGGTAGGTCCAATCTCATGCTTTAGGATATTCATCTTTATAAGTGGGCCAATAATATTGTATACTGTAAGTTCGTAAAGGCTAATTTGAATGGATATTGTGACTACCTAATCCGAATTGTACTTGATGACTCTTGTTGAGGTAAAACGGTTTTTCCTCTAAATTTTTTGTGGATTATTTTCTTGGCTTATTCTCACAGTTATTCCTTGAAACTATATCTTTGTCTCACTTAAATATATATTTTTATCCCCTAAATATATATTATTTTTTCTTCCGTTTGAATCGATGATGTGGCAGAATAATTTCCTCATTAATTCAAATGGTGGCATTGATAGACTTGATGGTTTTGGGTAAGGAGGAAAATTTCAAAAATTTCGGCAAAATTTTGGCGAAATTTTATAACAATACTAAAATATTTTTGTCAAAATTTAGGAATTTTGACGAAATTTCCATAATTTCGCTGAAATTCCCAAAATTTCAACGAAAATATCAGCTTGGGGGTGAGAGAGAGATGATCTATTTATGGAGATGTGGGCCCACACGAGTCGTTTTGTGTCGATCCGAACCGTTCAATTTTTATATCTCCATAGATAGATCATCCTTGCAAAAAATTAGCCAAATCGGAAATCATTTGTCTATCTAACTTTGATCAAATAAATGGATGAACCAAATATTTTTGATGAAACCGTCCATTTGTTTTATCAAAGTTAGATAGGCAAATGATTTCCGATTTAGCTAATTTTTTGCAAGGATGATCTATCAATGAAGATGATCCTTGCGAACGGTTCGGATCGACATAAAACGACTCGTGTGGGCCCCAACAAAGTCATACCTCAACATAAATAAGTTGAGGTATATCTCAACAGAAGGAACCTGTATGTATATATATATATATCGACAAACGGAAATGCATCAATCTAGCTAAGATTTTCCTTGACCGTGTTAATTCTGTCAGTTTTAAGCCCACATTTACTTGGTTTATTTCAAGAGATTATTTCTCAAACATACTTCTTCCAAGTTGGGAGAGAAGGACAAATGTGTTACTTGCTCAACATACCAACTTATTCAAGCACTCCATTTCAGGATTTAGGCACTCTTTTCTTTTTTGACAAAAACAATCCTCACAAACATACTTATTCTATAGGCAAAATTTAAAATATAAAAGAGTTCACATCAATTTCTTTTCTCTAGAAAAATTAAAATTTACACTCTCCAAAACAATCAGTCCTCATTACATTGATCACATTGACACTGCTCAATTACCATAGAGAGAAATGTATACATCAGACATTTCAAATCTGTTGATAATGTAAAATTACTTATTATATGATACTATCAAACCAACTGTAAATGAATAATCTGTCAATCATGGTCATCCAATTTCGCAAACACAAACATTATAGGTTATATTGCTCACATTATGGGAAAAATACTTATACCAATTATATTCTTAATTTTGTTTTTTACATTGAAAGAAAATTAGCAAAAGTCATGTACTACACCTACCCCAATACCATTCCCATCAAGTTTTTAATCTATAGTAGTTAGTAGATCGATAAGGACAACAGATTAAATTTCATCATCATATCCACATAGCAGCCTTCATAAATGGTAATCTGATTTTCTTTGCAAGATGTAAAGATATGTATTCCAAGCAGATTTACAATCTATATTATCTAGTAAGATAATTATGTTCAAAGATACAGTAGTATCCCTGGTTTTGGAGACACTGTTTCCATATATAAAATGAATCCACAACCACTAAATACACACCCTCTTTTAAATGGTCCATAGATTCGAGCATATGCACAAATAGTACTACAATTTTAGATATCAATTAATGTACTCATATTTGCACAAAAAAAAAAAAAGTAATGTAGTCATATTTTATTTGTTCATAATTGATTCACTATTACCCTATTTGTTTATAGCAACTAGCATTCTACATTTTTATCCATCACATAACTTGTATCCAAATTTAGTATATTGACAATGCCAAGTGTAAACTCATATTATCTCTCATTGACCAACAATAAAGGCTAAAATCACAATGGTCACAGCAAGCAACCTTAGCATGGTGCAAAACTGTACTTTTATCATACTCCTACTAAAGGCACAATGTGCTAAATTGAAGCAACAAAACCACCGAAGCAGTTTCTAAGCTTTTGTAAAGTCATAATATGCTGGGTGCCCATTTTATAAAATACAGGAGTTGCTGAAACTAGTTCATATTTTTATATGTATAGCTAGTCTATCTGATTTGGCTTATTTTCAAACCTCTCTCTATTTTTCTCTCTCCCACTGTTAGATCGGTGAGCTAAACCTGATGCATTGGAATACATTTTACCATTTCTTTCATATTAGAAGAAGATTGTCTAAAGATATCATTATGTTTTGGACCATAATCCTAGCCATTTAAATCAGATTATATTAGTCAGTTTACACAGATTGAGAAGCTATGTTATTTCATAGTTACTTTCTATATTTTTGCTTTAATTCTGCTTCTATTGTCATTCATGTTTTCCATGTTTTCTATGTTGAGGAAAATCTGGTAAATGATTTTGAGCATTAATAACAGAGATGCTATTTGTTTTTCCCTATCTGAATGAAAGATTTTTATTTAATGTGTTATTCTATGCAATATTAAATGTTAGGCAGAAGTTTTCTGAGGAATGTATTTGAGAATTTTGTCACATTGGGTTCAAGAAATGGGGTTAAGCAACAGAGAGATTAGCGGAAAAATTGAACATTGTCGATTTTCTGCAAAACTTAATTACTAGAGGAAGACCAGAGATTTTGAGATAGTAATACAGATTAGTGAAACAGCAAAGTGAGAAGAAACTTGGATAGGTTGTAAATTGCAAGGGCTCAAAGATGAACCTTGGAAGGGGGATTTCAGCTCCAACTGATGAAGATTTTCAGTTTATGGGTACTTGGATACCAATAACAACAGCAAGGCCTACTTCATCAAGATCCCATCCGATCCCCGTTGACCCCCTCGGGAACCTCCTGCATGGAGCAAATTGGCAACAACTGCCAGGAACTTCAAGTGAGCATGCACAAATGAGGGTGAGTTACAATGGCATGAATCAAACTGCTAGCCAGATTGGACAGTTGCATAGAAATGGAGGGTATTATGGTTTTGATGGAGGTCTGGCTGAGAACAATGGAATGATAAATCATATTGCAGGCTCCTCCTACACACAGTTGCTCTGCAATGGCAGCTCAAGTTGGAACAATAGTATACCATTGTCACTACTTACGGATGAGGCAGCTTTCGTTGCCTCAACAAACCGCAGAAGTATGGACTTGGCAGCAAACACACCTCTAATTCCTATGTTGCATTCTCAAGTGGCCAACCAGGGAAACTACTCAGACAGTTTCTTGCTAACCAACCAAAATTGGAACAACGGTTCATATCCTTCAAGTATGGTGGCGAGCAGACCTCTAATTATGGATTCAAGTATGGTGACGAGCAGACCTCCAATTATGGAATCAAGTACCGCGACGAGCAGACATCCAATTATGGATTCAAGTGTGGTGACGAGCAGACCCCTAATTATGGATTCAAGTATGGTGACAAGCAGACCTCTAATTATGGAATCAAGTATGGTGACGAGCAGACCTCTAATTATGGATTTTCATTCTCAAGTAGACAACAATCAGAGAGATTACAACTCAGGCAATTGGTTGCTTCGCAACCAAAATCAGTGCTCAAGTTCAAACCCATTGAGTAATGTTGGCAGCTCAACCCAGTTATGCCAGTGTAAGTATTTTATATCTGTTATGATATTTGTTCCTTTTCTGCTCAAATTCCATTTATGAAAACCATAAATAAGGGGAAAGAAAATAAGTTGCCATTTGATACCATGTGACCACAAATCAATGGCACAGCTCACAGCACTTATCTGCCTTTTATGTAACACATAACTGATCCAAACTTTGTAATACTCTCTCTCTCTCTCTCTCTCTCTCTCTCTCTCTCTCTCTATATATATATATATACATATATATTTGTTTTAATGAAACTTTATAATAGAATATTAACATAGATTAAATCATTTCCACGGGGAATTTTCATGTCCTATGGAAATATCAAATCAGTTGCAAGTATTACCTACAATTACGATAAAATTTTAACAGAATAAAATAATTTAGATTGTGAACTATCTTATCTGTGATGATTCTATTCTAGTTTCAGGCAAAAATCTGTATGTACTATAATTTGTTTATGATATGTCTTTATAATGTAGGTTTACATAAACAAATATTTTGACAAAAACAAAAAACTCAACAAGCTTTCTTTTGTCATCCAAACACTATCTAAATGAAACAATTTCTTATTGCATGATCTTAACCCAAACAAAAGGAAAAAAAAGAAAGCAGAAAACAGAACAAAACATTTTGAATGCCATGAAATGCAGATACAGTCCTACCCTTTAAAACATAGATGAGGTGGTAGCTCTCAAAAATCCAGTGGATAGCTACACTTGAGAGCTTAAAACTGTTACCCTAGCGCCAAACAACAGCTAAAGTCAATAGGCAGACAGCAACGAGCAGTGCATGAGATATATTTTAATCTTGTTCAACCTTTTATTATGACAGATTAATGATGGTAAAACATTCATCAGTTGGGTTTGCCTTACTACATTGTAAATGCTCTAGAAAACATAATCGACTATAATTGCAAGACACATGATATCTTAAATTCCTGCATTGTTTCAACTGCTTCACATTAAAACTGCTTTTCTGTACAGATGGTTTCCCCATACCAGTCCGACCGAGCTATGATCTAAACTCCTCACCAAGAACAGCAAACGATGCTACCTTGTGTGTTGACAGCCGACTTCAATTCACAACAAATCAAGCCAAGAATTTGGAGAATAATGAGCTTTCTGCAATACTGAAATCCTTAACAGAAGAAAGTGCTAGCAAGGAAAAAGGCAAGCAGGTAATGTCTATAGGAGATGAAGCAATTCATAAACACAGTGATGAACTCTTGCAGAACATTGTGGAGTCATCATCTGTAGCCATTCCTACACCATACAAGGAAAACAAAGATTCTGACAGGGAAAGTGACCAAGGCATTGATCTAAACAAGACACCCCAGCAGAAACCACCCAAACGAAGAAAACACAGGCCCAAGGTAATCATAGAAGGAAAGCCTAAAAGGACTCCAAAGCCTGCTGCTCCAGAGAATCCAGAGTCTAAGGAGACCCGACCAGGAAAGAGGAAGTATGTAAGAAAGAATGTCCAAAAGGATTCCACAAGTCAATTGGGAGAGGCTACAAAGAAGACAACAAACCCTAATGCTCGAAAAGGTGCAAAATCAAGCAGGAGAGTTCTAAATTTTGATTTGGAAAAGACCATAGATGAGAACCAGGGAAAAACAGTTGGTCAGAAAGAGGAGATGCAACAAGGTAACAAGAGGACTTTAGATTTGACTTTGAAATCTCAAGTGACAGATATGGGCACTGGAACTAACCATGTGTCTAAAACAAAGTCAGCTGAACGAATTGGCATACAGAATGAATTGATGGTAGAGAGCCAGACCCCAGGAACCATGAGTAACCCTACCACTTCAATGAATCATGTGCCAAATAACTATATATTCCTGCCAGAAAGGCCAGAATCTGCAGCCCCACTTGCGACAACAAAAGAAATGCAAATAAAAAATTTGCAAGCCTCAGGGAGACATACAGATAATGGAAATTCTGATTTATGCCAGAGAAGATGTAGATATGAATACACTCCCATCCAGCAACATGACCAAGCTGAAGGAATAGGCCAAGATGTCATTCGAGCAAACACTGACGGTGAAAATCTTGAGAAGACTAAAGAAATGATCAGTCAGGGTGGCTCTCAATCAGTACTAAAGGTTCTCTCCCCTCCCAGTAAAGGAAGGGGGTCCAAGAGGGAATATTCTCAAACTATTGAGCACACACATCTTTCTACCAATAATCCACTGAGTTCATTGTTGTGCCAAGAGATAGTTCAATTGGATGACCATCAGAGAAATGGCTGCACTCTCAGCACAGAATTTTCAGAAAGGCATAAGAAACAGAAATTTGGAAATGGAGGATACTACATGAGCATCTATGATAATCCTTGTAAAGTTACACCAGTTGAGAAGTGTCTGGGAAATGTTGAAAGAAAAAGGGCAAGTGATGTCAATCCAAATGGATATGCATCAAAACTGAATCACACAATATTGAGTTCTTACATTGAAAGTAGCAGAATGGCAGAGAAACAGAAAAATGGGATAAACAAGCTTACCAGTGACAGGTACATTCAATCCATGGCTTCTGGGCATAATTCGCTAGAGCAGCGGATCTCATCCAAATCGCATTCATACCAAGAATGCACTCAAGTTCATAGCTTTTCTACCCAATCTGCAATTGAGACATGCAACCAGCTTGCCTCATCACTTCCCAGAAAATCCATTCAACGAGAAAACAGGCAGGTATTCCAAACTTGCAATGATAATATGTCAGCGAAGAAGCAGACTGTGGGACCCACTTTATCAGAATCAGTTTCATCCAGTACAGATAAAGTGCTAAAAGAGCAGGATGCCATAGGTAATTATTTCCACCTTAAGAAATGTTTAAATATGTATCATCTCAACACTCAAGAAATTCACTCAATAACTCATTATTTTCAACTCACTTGAATGATGACAACCTCTTGATTTTGTTGTAGGGCTTCCAATAAGAACAATATATCCTGCACCAGTAGATGACATCATACATCGATTTAATGGTCTGAACCTCAATGAAAGCTGCAGCAGATTACAAGAACAAGAGCAAGAGCAAAATGCACTTGTTCCATACAAAGGAGATGGTGCAGTTGTTCCCTATGAGGAGCGTAAGAAGCGCAAGCCACGGCCTAAAGTAGAGCTCGACCCGGAAACAAATAGGATTTGGAATCTTTTGATGGGCAAGGAAGGAAGTGGAGACATGGAAGGAACTGTCAAGGAAAAGGAGAAGTATTGGGAAGAGGAAAGAAAAGTTTTCCAAGGACGAGCTGAATCATTCATTGCACGCATGCATCTTGTTCAAGGTAAGATACCTTGTATTTTAAATCCGAAATTGGGTCATCATGAACTACCACATTGCATATGTTATAACATCAATATGGCCATCTACACTTTTGGAGAGCTCTTTGAATAATTTAGTTGCAAAGATTTATAGAATAATGAAGCTCTAAACTGGAGAGGACAGCTATCATGACCATCCGGCACTGCCTGTCCAACTGAAAAACTGTAAACTGACCATTTAAGAAAGTAAGCCAGAAAATAAAAAGTATATGCTATGCTATTCAAAATTGAGCAAGATTAGTTTTTAGAAGACAATAGAAGACTGAAACATTTAAAGGTTCAAGGTCTTTTTGGTCATTTGGATGTCCAATAACTACAGAAACAATAGCTTCAGTCTGGATTTTCTTTTTCAACGCAAAAATCTCGCCATGTTAACTAACAGTTATATATCTTAGTTCCTTATTTTTAAATTAAGTGAATATGAAGACAGTAAATTAATCAGCTTGGTAATTATTACATGTTTGATACCATTTTGTTCCTTCTTAATCTATCCTCCAATATCAGAAATGATGGATACATAAGCCTTCCAATTACATATAATTGACTCAAAAGAATTTAATAAAAAAATAAAAAATTACTAATAACAAGTATTAGCATTGCTATCTTGGCAAATACTACATTTTTCTGCTTCAAGTTTGAAATCGTTTAAAAATTCAAAAACAAAAAGTTTAGTTAATTATGTAAAAGACCAACAGTCCAACAATGACATGGTTAAACCACTTTACCATGCTGTACTTGCCTGAGTCGATGTCTAGTACAATTTTGATAACTATACTATAGAGGGTCTATCAAGCATGAAATTCAACAACCTCAACAATGATGACGTAAGTAAAAACAATAATGATTTAAACAAAAAAGCATAAAGTATTCAACATGATGGTCAATGTGAAAGATGTGAAATCAACTAAGTTAAACTCTAACTTGACTAACAAGGTAACATACCAAACATATATACAACAAGGTCAATGCAAATTTTGTTAACTGTTTTAGAGTGAAAAAAATGCTGATTCGTAGTTCTCCCAAGTAGACAACAGATGGCAATTACTTTTGCTCAACATGGACCAACAAAATATAATTTATTGTAATTTTCTTCAATTAGTGGATGGGCAGTTATTAAAAGCATGCACATCAAACATTGATCCAATTTTAATCTGCACAGGAGACAGACGTTTTTCACAATGGAAAGGATCAGTAGTTGACTCTGTGATTGGAGTTTTCCTTACTCAGAATGTTTCAGACCATCTATCAAGGTACTTCAAAAATTTTGCATGATTACACAACCAGATTGCCTATAAGTGATTGTCTTGAAGTGAACAGTAATGATTTTGTTCCTTTTGATTTTTGCAGCTCTGCTTTCATGTCTTTGGCAGCACGATTTCCACTTAAGTCGATGAGCAATCACCAAACTCAAGACAAGGTTGGAATAGACATATTGGTTAAAGAACCAGAAGTGCGCATGAGAGGTCCAGAAGATGCTACCAAATGGCATGAAGAAATATCAAGTCAACCAATCTATAGCCAAATCTCTTTGACACTCCATGAATCTGCAGAACATCAGAGAGAAAGTGAGACCTCAAGGAAATTAGTGGAGGTGCACAGTCAAGGGTTGGAGGAGGAATTCGTATCATCTCAAGATTCTTTTGAATCCTCAGTCACTCAAGGCACTGGAGGAATTACATCATACCTGGTCTCCAACTCAGAAGCAGAAGGTCCTACCACTGGGTGTAACTCCAATAAGATTCATACCTCCTTAACATATCAACAGATGGACAAACCTACCATGTTTCAGGAGTTTTATCATCAAGTAAATGGAAGTTCAATGCTAAATGATATATCCAAGCATGGGCATATAGAATATGGACAGCTAAACACAAGATCAGACAGAATAGATCATCTCAATGGCACTTCTTCATTCACTAATCCAATCATTCTTGACAATCGAAAAATGCAACCACCACTTGCTCCTTCCAGCATCAATCAGTTGCACATGTACCCAGATTCTGGAGAACCAGAGCTATGGGGATTTGAAGATTTTAGTGAAGAAAGCATATCTTGTTGGCCTTCAATTGCTTCCAGGTTCAATATGGAAAGAGATGAAAATTCCAAGAGCTTAAGAAATAAAGAACTATCAGGTAGTGTTGTTAGTTCCTCTGTGCAACAGAATATTTTGTGGAGGTCTCAAGAAACACCACCAGAGGACCCATATGCATCGTTCAGACAGCACTCAACAGACCAACAAAAAAATTATCAGCCAAGATCAAGCAATGAATATAATCAACCTTCCTGCAACAGTCATCAACATGAGAGGAACCAAACCTTCCAATTAGATAACACATCAGCCACAGAGCCTGTAAAACAGACTGCAAGAGAGCATAATCGTAGCATGCAGCACGTCCCAAATGTCAGTGAGCTCAAAAAAAAATCTTTCAATGGTGTGGATAGTATCTCTGTAGTGAATAAGCAAAGACACTTTGAAAATCAATCAGTTGATTCAAATTCAGAGGAGAAATTATATTCCAATCGTCAGTCACACAATGAGACAATTACAAACATTTCAAAAGGGCAAAAAAGAAAGGCTGGGAGCAAGAAAAAGAATGTAGTTGACTGGGACATTTTAAGAAAGCAGGTGCAGGGCAATGGCGGGAAAAAGGAAAGAAATAAAGACGCAATGGACTCACTGGACTATGAAGCACTTAGAAATGCTAAAGTTAAAGAGATTTCTGATGTTATCAAGGAGAGAGGGATGAACAACATGCTAGCAGAACGAATTCAGGTTTTCACTTCTTTTAGTGTTTAGTCTAAAGATCTCATGTTTGTTAAGATCATTGTCAATTTTCTCTATGATGGCAAGATCAGTGAATAGATTAAGACATCATTCAAGATAACAATGGTTGAAAATGTTTGTAGGAATTCCTAAACCGACTGGTTAGAGAACATGGAAGCATGGATCTGGAATGGTTAAGAGAGGTTCCCCCAGATAAAGCAAAGTAAGCCATTTCAAATAATTCATTATCTTTTAAAACGTTACAACTGCCCCCTCTATGACATTAACAAGGATATCCAAATTGAATGAATAATGTACTGCAATGCATCAACAGATTTCATATATGGTTACCACAAATTATTATTCTGCAGGGATTATCTACTAAGTATACGAGGATTGGGCTTGAAAAGTGTGGAGTGCGTCCGGCTTTTAACACTTCACCATGTTGCTTTCCCGGTAACTTTTATATGGCTACTTATTATCTTATAAGTGGTAAATAATATCTTACAATCAATGAAATTATATTTCCTTTTTGTTCCCTAAAGGTTGACACAAATGTTGGAAGAATAGCAGTACGACTTGGATGGGTCCCCCTCCAACCACTACCTGAATCACTTCAGTTGCATCTCCTAGAAATGTAAGAAATAATGTTCCAACAAATGAATGCCCAACTTTTTCAGTACTTGCAAATGCTAACCATATTCTTCTGTAGGTACCCAATGCTGGAGTCAATTCAAAAGTATCTATGGCCAAGATTATGCAAACTCGATCAACTAACCCTGTAACTTCATAGCTCCTTAAAGCCATTCATGTTAATTTGGAACACTGCTTTTAGGTGCAAAAATTTATATATAATTCTTTTATTTACATACACTTTTACTGATTGTTTAACTATTCAACTACAGGTATGAGCTACACTACCAGATGATTACATTTGGAAAGGTATGCAGGCCGCTTCATTAGTTACAAACATTTCTGTAATTAGTGAAAGAAAAAAAAGTTCTATGAATTTTTATTTTTATGCAGGTTTTCTGCACAAAGAATAACCCAAATTGCAATGCATGTCCAATGAGAGGAGAGTGCAGACACTTCGCAAGTGCTTTTGCAAGGTTTGCATACTAATCTCTGAAAAATTACATGTATACTGCTGTCACTGTGCAGGAAAATAACATAGAAGGCAAGTTATCAGAATCTCCAGATAATTTTTAGGCACGAGATTCAGGCCTCATAAATTAGCAATCAGGAAGTCTGTAAATGACTTATACTAGTAGATAGTTCATGGAAAACCCATAGTTGTATTAACTACATTACTACATTAACAATGTTTCACTAATCACACAAAAAAATAAAGAGAAGTAAACAATAATATAACTACCAATGAAACTCTCGGAGAAAAAAGAAATCAGTATTTATTGAACTAATACCAACCATATTTGATGCAGTGCTAGACTTGCCCTGCCAGGACCAGAAGAGAAGAATATAGTGAGTTCAACTGTTTCGATTGCATCTGAGAAGAATCCTACTGTAGCTGTCAATCCCATGTTACTACCTCCACCTGAAGGCAACTCACTTCAGAAAGCAGGGGCTGAAAGTAACAAGTGTGAACCAATAATTGAAGAACCAGCTACACCAGAACAAGAATTCACGGAGCTATCACAAAGTGACATTGAGGACTTGTTCTATGAGGATCCTGACGAGATTCCGACAATCAAACTGAATATGGAAGAATTCACAACAACATTACAAAATTATATGCAAGAGAAAATGGAACTTCAAGAAGGTGACATGTCCAAGGCTTTAGTTGCCTTGAATCAAGCTGCTGCTTCCATCCCTACAGCCAAGCTAAAGAATATCAGTCGACTACGAACAGAGCATCAAGTGTAAGTACATGTCTTCCCCTAGACACAAACCCACATATCATTAACATTACACTGAATACAAATTCTGATAAATTAGGGCCAAATTTCACTTTCAAGGTTCATAATACTATTTATCATTGGATCAGTTTGAATAAAGCCATAGCATATTCAATCTAGAGAAACAATATTTTATGTGTAAATATTGAAGTCGTCACCACCACAATTCTTGTGCTAGATTTAAAGAAACCTATGCCTAGGAGCCAATAAGTTTTGAGTTTTGACATACTTACCTATATACAGATATATGTACATAGACATGAATTCTTTATGATGATGCACTTATATATCCAGTGCTGATATAATGCAGGTATGAACTACCAGATTCACATCCACTCTTGGAAGGGGTAGGTCAAAATTTTAAACTTTATATCTATAATATGTAGTGACCTACATTAAACATTCTTATTCTAAATTAAGCACTATCTAACTTTACAGATGGACAGACGGGAACCACATGATCCAAGCCCATACCTTCTTGCCATATGGACACCAGGTAAGCTCAAAACACAACATTTCTGAAATTGGTTGTCTAATTAAAGAATTCCAAATAATCTCATACAGTAACTAGAGAAGATGAATTCACATCACCCATGGCACATGGAGAACTGAGATACATTGTTGAGATTATGCAATTTTGATGCATTTGACTTAATAGACCAACGGTTAGAACTCAGATATACAGATGAAGGGATTATCTAGGGCTACCTAATTTCCTATTGGAGATATGAAGTAAATATCATACATTTTTCCAAGTAATAATGTTTAATCTGCAACACCATATACTAGGTGAAACTGCAAATTCAATCCAACCACCAGAAAGCAGGTGTAGCTCCCAAGACCATAACAAATTGTGCAATCAGAAGACATGCTTTTCATGCAATAGCATAAGAGAAGCAGATTCACAGACAGTCAGAGGAACCATTTTGGTGAGGAAAATTGATTGCAATAATATGTTAAAGATGCAAAATATACTGCCTGCAGTTGTTTACTAAAATTTGAATCAATTGTTTTAGATCCCTTGCAGAACAGCAATGAATGGGAGCTTTCCGCTCAATGGCACGTACTTTCAAGTGAATGAGGCAAGTCTTATTCAAACTATTTTCCTTACATTTATTTACTGTGCACAGTCTAGATTAAGTTAATAGGCAGTCAAAAAGTACTCCTTGTGCAAGTTAGATTAACCATAACCCTATCCCACACTCATCCAACCCAATTGGTCAGAAAGAGTCTGCTATATACATACCTAAAGAGAAAAAGCTATTGATTACTTCTTCCAGTTCTACTATCCAGAATCTTAGAGCCATTAATTTCCAGATGTATGAACAAAGTTCGTTCACCATGCAGATGTTTGCAGACCATGAGTCTAGTGAGAACCCAATTCACGTGCCAAGGGGGTGGATATGGAATTTGCCAAGACGGACCGTATACTTTGGAACTTCTGTATCAACAATTTTCAGAGGTAACAGAAAAATTAATATAATGATTTACTACATAACTATTCCAGCTAAAGATGTAAGAGTTACTTACAATGAAATACCTATCTCTACTAGGTCTGTCAATCGAGGGAATTCAGTACTGCTTTTGGAGAGGTATGCAATACTAATTTCAATTCTTCTCATTGATTTATCTGATTATTTTTAGTATAACTCTTAAGGCACAGAGTAGATAGTACATAGAATTAAAAAGACAACAGAAGATCCTGAATTTAACTTCCAACACAAACTACATTGTTTTTGGAAATTATAGTTAAGCTTCAAGAAAACCTACTTAAGCATTTACATCTTGTTCCAGCATTTTGTCTGTTAAGATTTGTACAGAATCCAAAATCCCAAGACAAAGGATGAGAAGAAAAAATTACACATTTATGCAATGAAGGCATTTTGATAACAGGATAATTTGTAAAGGCAAGGGAAGCGAAAACAGAAAGTTGTCTCCGCTACCCAGCACTCCTCCCAAACCTCACCCACTCCCCATTTCGCACCCGAAACTAACAGTAAGAAGTGAAAGTCTTCAGGCCTTGAGAGACGTCTTTCCAAGGACACCAGCTTTAACCTTTAAAGACCATATTGGAATCTCATCGATTCTCATTCAGTCCATATTTACTTCTAATGATAGTGTGCCAAAGAGCCTCTCTCTTGATGGAACCGCCACAACCATTTCCCAAGTAACTCCTCATTTCTCCTTACCCCCCCTTATCCTTTGGTTGCACCACTACCTCCCACTTGACCAAATGATCCTTTCTCTCATACATCACACCTTCCCTCAAAAAATATCTCATTAAACCTTCAATTCTTTTAGCCACGGTAATAGGTATCTGAAAAAAGCAGAATTTAGTAGATTGACAAACTACTTAAAAGAATTGAATAAGGTCAATCTTCCTCCTCTGGATAAAAAAACTTTGCTCCAACCTTCTAATCTTCTTTCCACCCTTTTCACAACCAGAGCCCAAAATTTGATTGCCCTTGGATTTCTCCCAAGCGGTAGCCCTAGATATTTCATAGGCCATCTTCATACCTCACACTTCAAAATCTTTGCCAACTCTTCCAAATTTCTTTCTAAAGTATTTGTTCTTTCAAATAAGCACTTGGCCCTATTAATCTTCAACCCTGAAATCAAACTGAGGACTTCTAAAATCCTCAATAAATTCCCAAAATTTAGTTTCTCCCCTGACAGAAAGAAGATGTTTCATCCACGAACTGTAAATGTGAAATTTCTATTTCTTCCCTCCCTACTGCCAAACCCTTTAAGAAGTGTGTTTCCTTTGCTCTTTCTACCAACCTACTCAAACCATCCACCAGCAAAGTGATTAAAAAATGTGACAACGGATCTCCTTGCCTCAAACCCCTTGTGGCTCCAAATTTACTTCTTGGTCCCCTATTTATTAATACAGAAAAATTTACTATTTGCAAGCAGGCTCTAATACAACTTCTCCATACAACCCCAAAACCTTTTTCCTCCAACACAAATCTTAAAAGCCCCATTCCTCATGATCATATGTTTTTTCAAAATCAATTTTAAAAGAACCTTCTTGCTTCTTTTTTGAACCTCCACCACCTCATTTGGAATTAAGACTGCACCCAAAATCTGCCTCCCTCCAACAAATGCTCCCTCAGCTTGTGAAATTGTATCTCCCAACACCTCTCTCAATCTATGGGACAGCACCTTCGAAATAATTTCATACAAGCTCGAAACCAAACTAATCGGACAATAATCTCCACCCTGTAATGCATCCTGTTTCTTTGGAATTAGGCAAACATAAGTTTCATTTGTGAAAGCATTTACAATCCCATTATCATAAAATTGCCCCAAAACCTTCATCAAATCCTCTTTTAGAATATCCCAACATTGGAACAATGCTACAGAGTACCCATCAAATCCTGGTAATTTATCTTTACTGCACTCAAAAACACCCTTCTTACCTCAACCTCTTCAAAAGGTCTCTCCAACCAACTAGCCTTCTCTGAAATAGGGTTCCACTTCAATCCTTCCACCATCAGCCTCTTGCCCCTTCCAAAGAGTAAAGTTTCTTGGAAAAACTGATTATAGCTTCCTTAATTCTTCTCTGATCTTCAGTGAAATATCAATCACCCAAATCCAACATTCTATTACATTACTCCTTTCTCACATTTACCATTCATGGAACATCTTTAACAAAAGTTTGTGTTTTTTAAAAGAAAGAATAATAAACAAAAAGCCTGACAAGAGTTTGGATTGACTGTTTAAAAAAAATATATTTTGCTATTAAAAAACTGATTTATGTCATTTAGCAGTCAGCTGAGAGAATGCATACAAACTATATCCAAAAATTTAAAAAAATTTAAGGTTATAAACGTTATCAATATGTTTCAGTAGGAATACAAATGTCCTCTGAAACAAGAGAAAATGTTATAAACGTTATCAATATGTTTCAGTAGGAATACAAATGTCCTCTGAAACAAGAGAAAATGTTTGACACTAAGTAAATCCAAAACAAACCTAGGCCTTTCTTCTTACATAAAATCCCTCTTTCATAAAACAATATAACATTGATATAATTACATTTCATACGCTTTGATAGTGTAGCACTTTCAGTTTGCAGATTATTATAATTAAAAACTGTTAGATGGCAGACTAATATTCTTTTAAGTTTAAAGATTCACTAGCAAGAATATATAATCACATTAAGTACACATTGCCACCTTAGGGAAATTATTTACAGCATTCTAATAGTTGTTAATTTCTTATCATAATTAAAGACACATGAAAATCTCTTTGATCCACATTTCTATGTTAGGCATCAAGTGCTGCTAACTTACATTATCAACTAAAAATATTGTCTACTACATAAAACATATGAATGATGCTTGGGTCCTGACTGGTCATGACCTCATCCTTACAAGTTCATGTTGTGCAATAATATTATTGCCATGTGTCGTTTTCGAGAGAAGAGACCTTTTTAAACAAGCGAGAATACACTCATTCTTTTCCTACATTTTCCAACCCATAAACCACACCCATGGCCCATATCAATATTAAAAAAAATGACATGTGTAATAATATTATTGAACTACATCAATTTGGAAGGATAAGAACACCCTGACTGGTGAGGACCAAAGTATTATTGCGTAGATGCAAATCTAACCAACCACAACCACCACCAAAAATAATCAAAAACAAAAGAAAATTACTAACAAGATGCAATGAGAGCACAACAAGAGTAATCAACTCTGCTATGCTACTAGCAGTAAATCTGAAATATGGAAGCACTATGCTTGTTGACCTGTAAAATGTCTTTAGAACACAAGCAAACTCTCGATAAATAGCTTAAGAAAATTGAAATTGAAGATTAAATGTGTTCCCCTTGCCAGGAATTTGGTTCAGATCCAAATTTATCCAGAAGGTTATTCAGCCAAGTTTACTTATTGACTGATTGATTTATTTGCAGGCTATGTTTGTGTGAGGGGATTCAACCGAAAAACAAGAGCACCACGACCCTTAGTGGCCAGATTGCACTTTCCAGCAAGTAAGTTGACCAAGACAAAAAATGAAAAGAATGGACAAAACACACCATGACGCAGAGAAGATTTTCATCAGAAAATCAGAAGATTACTGACTGTGAGAAGAAGAACAATGACTAACAAATTGTAGTACATTCAATTATTCTTCCTCTAGCATCAGATGCATTCACTATATGACAGACGGGCAGCAGAAAGCAATTTTCAAATATAAAATGTGTGATCTCATGATGAGTTGATTGTAGTCTGTACACATTGTAATCATTACTATTATTTCAATAAATGCCCAACAAAGAGTGATTCTTCAAAATTGTCAATGTCACTTCCCAAAAAGAATAATCGCCAGGACACACTTATTCCTCGGTTAATCAACAAAAAAATTACATGTATGGATGTCAGACTGAGAAAAACAATACATCCAGATGTGATAAAAGAATGCACAATTCAGAAAAATATCCAAATAGCTAGTAGGGACCCTATCAATGCCCATCATTTCCGAATCACAGAAGAAAAATCTAGTCAACAAATCTCAAATCATGTGCAGGAGGAAGGTCCACAAAAGGATGACCAATTTTTTATATGAGGCAATGACACATGCATCTACGCTCTCAATCCACCATGAACTGTTTCATGTGTGGGCTATCTCCTCCTTTTCTACACGATGGCAAAGAGCCAAAGATAAACAGTCCTTATTGGAGAGACTAAGTAGAACACAACACAGTTCAACCGAAATGCTCAAAATGCTAAGATTATTTTGATTGTATTCTAAATCTTAGATGTCTGAGATAGTCAAGTGTATGAACAAGGTTAAGGTGATATACAAACAATTTTTACACAAGGAAAATGATTGAAGACCTTTATCAGATATTATACTTCTAAAGAACATTTCGATTTATTCGACAACAAAAGTTGTAAAGGACGTTTAGAAGCAAACATGTCACGATGTGCCACAATGTATGAAGATAGGCAATCACAATCCTAATCCATAATTATAGAATGTGGATGATGAAGAAACAATGCTGATTACGAAGATAGGCAAGTACCTAAAACAATGATGATGATGAAGAAACTCTTTGAAACTTCTGTTACTAATTTATTGACAATAGAGCACCTGGAGATGAAGCCAAGAGTAATTGCATGAAGCTGATATACTTGAAATGAAATCCTGCCTCCAAGAATTATCCTGAATGCGTGTTTCTCTATCCTGAAGTCATCAAAATTTATAGCAGCCAAAAATCAACTTTGTGTGTAACCGACTCCCATAGAAATTTAAAATAAAATGGCCATCAGAGTATTCCTTGAAAAAATAATAATAAATAGGTATAGAATCCATAATGTATACTCCGCACGATACCACTATGGAATAAAACCACTTACCAAGAACAACAATATGCAAACATCTAAACGAAGATGTCACGTTGAAAGCCATATTATATTGAGGGCTCAATGTGCAACAAGGAATTATGCCTTTTTCAGATCCGTGTGACAAGGCATAGTTGCAACAATCTTAAGTTCCGTGTTCTTTTACATCATGTCACAGCCTTCAAATCATCATGCCAGGCTCCTGATAGAAGCTTTCAAATTTGGCTCATACCTTACAGGACTGCAATTATATCATAATGTACAGCCAATTAATTGAGACACATACAACCAATCAAAACTCATGTTCAACCATTTTAATTTAAAGCATTGCATGCGGGTTACAGGAACAAGAAACCTTCCAACTATGAAATAAACTATAAGAAACTAAGAAAATCACATCCTACTGCGCAAATGTTTAGCCCTAGTAATCTAGAAAAACACAACCAAACATTTCATATAGAACTGAACAGTTCATAATATAATCATAGTGATCGAGTGTATGTCATCAAAGATAACCAAAGGACAGAAGCTAATGCCTCAGAATAAGAGATGGTGACTTGTACATAACTCAACATGGTAACAGGTTATTGGATAAAAAGAAAAAGAAAAAAAACCATGAACACTCTAGGAGAAGACTTTGAGCAGAATATGAGGAAAAAAAATTTCTTTATTTGAACTATAATTTTTCAGCATTCCAATTTCATTAATTTTAAGAATAATCCTAAAAGCACAATCAACCAAACATACCCAAATAGATACTGTGATGAGCACATTAAAATTTCATCGAAAAGCTTTATATTGTAAAGGTCCAACTACGAAAAGCAAGATTGAATCTGACGAGAAACTGGGAGATCAATGAAAAGAGAATAGAGGTGAGGCAGACTTCTCAACATATAACAAACACCAGTTTCTTTTTTAGTACCACTAGCCTCTTGGCACGCGCTCTGCACGTGTCAATTTATATTTTTACTTTGTTTTTTTATTTTTTATTTTTATTTTGTTCTTATTGTTATTCCCACAACTCTCTCCACATTTTAAGGTAGTGGGGTTTGTTTTTTATTTTTTAAATTTTATTTTAATCGTTGTATTTTACAACTATACCCTCATTTATTAGATTGTTTTAAAATGACTGTTTTGTTGAATAAAGGGTATTTTAGGCAATACTATTTTTGGTGAAGCCTGTAACACCAAACTCTTCTCCTGGCTTTATAACAGTAAAGATACAGCACCTAAACTAGATAAGCTTCTGCCTTCCACCCAAAGCATAGTCATATTAAGATTTGACTTTAGAGTAAGATTAAAGGCACAACAATATCCCTCCAGAGAACATTCCAACAAGCTAATAGCACAATAATGAGATACACAATGTATTAATTTCCAAGCTAATTTAAGACTTACCATCTGTTTCAGGAACTTTGCATTTATGCCCAACTTTAATATCATTGAAAATTATATCATGTTCAGATACATAATAGAGGCATTCACACGTCTACAAGCTAACTCCAGAACCTCCATAGATATACAAAAATCCTACAAACATTTAATGAATTTCAACGAAACCTATAAGAATCCCTTATGATTAAAAAGAAGTGGTGACAATATTACCATAAGAGATATATACAGCAGTAAAAACTAACAAACGTAACCAATATCAGTTTGACACATGACCCTTAATTGTACATCCTCGAATCAACCTTCTTCTTACAATCAAACTTCTGTCAATCATAGATGCGCAGCATAATCTCTAACATTGTGAAAGAAAGTATATAAATCATTCTCACCACATCAAAAATTTACCTTCAAACAACTTCATAATATAAAGACGCATATTCGGGATGGTTATAAATCCTATCATCAACTTCAGGATAATTTTTCTTAATCTACCTTTTAAGGCGTATATTCAATATCTACTTACTACTCTCTCTTTTTTTGTCAAAATCTACTTACTACTTAGATAAGCATTCCTTTGTTAGCATCTTTAGGATGGATAAGTTTCAAAAAGAAAACAAAAATTTCTAGATCGACAAAATTTTTCTTACCAACCTCATTTCATAAAGCAGTAAGCAAATTGTGTCTAAGATTATAAAAAATAAAAAAATAAAACACCATTCTTTGTTGCCCTTTCATCTTTACAACGATCAAAACCTTGAACTTTTCCAACATTCTTTACTATCAACCTCAAAACTTTGATGATTGTAGCAATTACTTTTAACAGATAAGAGATACAAATATGAAAGTATGATATACTAAAATACTTTTAGAAAAAAATAAAAAATAAAAAACCCCATCGCATAATTAATTGTTAAAATGAATAATATGTTCATGCATAGACATAAACTTTTTTTCAGTTTTGATTTTATATTTTTAAGGAAAATTTTATACCACGACATTTCATGTTGAATGGAAAATTAACACAAAAAATCATAATGCACCGTTCAAATGATTGACGTGGCCATCAGAATTCTACTTTCCTCTGTTTTCCAGGAAACCAAAAAAAAAAATTTACAGTAATAGAAAGCTAGGGTTTGGTAGAAAGCAAAATGTACCTGTTTGTATCTGTTGGAGCGATTTGAGAGATGGTGTTGAATCTGTAAAGAGAGAAGGAGTTGTTATGAAATTTCAGGACCTCAAGTTTTAAGTTTTTAACGGAAGTTGTATTTGGATTTTTGCCGCCTTTTGCTCTTCCTCCATATTTGGAAATTTTGTCTGCTAATGGCAGGATTTGTGGGATTCTAACAAATTAGACGTGTCCAATAGGCCGAGCCGGGCCGGGCCCATCCCTGGTTTTTTGTCGGCCATATAAATAAGACTTTGGCCCGGCATGTCATTCTTATGTCGGGTTTATACCGATCTGCACCGTTTGACACCTCTATATTAAATGATTATCGTAAATAACAACACGTGGGATTATATTTTAATAACCCTTCTTTATTTTTAGTTTTTTTTCCCATTTGTTTTGGATTCTTAAAAAAAGTTCTATAAAAATTAAGATTAGAAAAAAGCCAAAATATATTTTTAGTTCCTGTATTTTAAGAAAATTTTCACTTTGGTCCTCATTCTTTTAATTTTGACAATTTTAGTCCCGTACTTTTATTATATTTGTAATTAGGTCTAAATTGTTGACTCAATTTATTTTTTAGACGGAAATATGACGTGACAATGCATATGAATGAATATTTTAGATATTTCATGATCAATATAGTCTAAATAAACAATTTAAAAAATTAAATAAAATATAATTAAGAAAGAAAGAAAAAACAAAAATTTAAATAATTAAGAAAAAAAGACATGTGTCGAAATGTGATTGGACAACGTCACTCGATTAAATGAGTGTCATTCATAGGTTATTTAAAATGTCTAAAATATCTCTATCACGTTATATTTCCATTAACAATTTAAACTTAATTAATTATTTGAACCCAATTGTAAACGTAATAAAAATACAGGACTAAAATTTTCAAAATTGAAAGAACTGAACCAAAATGGAAACTTCGTTAAAGTGCAAGGAAGAAAAATAATAAATAAAATTGTTTTAGCTCATTGAATATTAAAAAGTAATAAAATTTTGAGGGATAGATCATGGGGACAATTTGGGGGTGGGGTGGCATATCTCATGTCGAAGCCAACGACTCTTGAAGTTGTGTGTTGCTCCATTTTTTTTTTTTTGGGTAATCGAGGGTGTTTTGGGCCAATTTTTTTGGCACCAAACTAATCTCTTGGGCCGGTCAAAAACATGCAATCTACGCCGGGCCTAGAGAATTCACAAGAAATTTTATCTCGCTTACTGTCTGGCTCCATTTTATTTCTTTATATGAGTTATGGGCGAGGGATATGAGTTATGGGAGAAATCTCGCTTGTTGATGTCAAGGTTCATGAGACTTGTGTCAAACTATTGTCTTAGGGAAACATAAACGGGAAGATTTTTTATCTTTTGCTTGGGAGGATATATAATATATTTTAACAACCGTTATTTGTTTTATGTTTTCCTATTTGTTTGAGTTCTTTTGAAAAATTAAGAAAAATAAAGATTAGAAAAATAAAAAATGATTTAGCTCATCGAATATTAAAAAATAATAAAACTTTGGGTTGGATATACGTACTTTCGAGATGATGGGAGCAATTTTGTGGTGGTGTAATCTTTAATAGTTGATCACGAAGCCTTGGCGACTCTTGTAGGTGTGCAATTGCTACGGTCTCTTTGTCTCACCCCGGACTGTTGTTAAAAGTGATTCAGGTGGTTTGTAAGAGTTAGGAAGGTTATCCCCTCTAAGATTAATTATTGAGGATTTATATTTGTTTTCTTGTGGATACCCCCCAATTCTCATAACTCGATCATATCCCCTGTCTGGCTAATGGCAATGGATATGATTTCTGGGAAATTCCACTTGCTGATTGGGTTCACGGACTTTTGCCAAATTGTTGTCATAGCCCAACATGTGGGATTTTTGTTTTTCTTTTTTTCTAGGGAAAATACACTGGAGAATATATTTTTTTTGCCAGGAAAAAAATCAAAGAAGGATTTTTTTTTTTCCTGATTTTATTTCTTTAGCAAATTAAAATCAATTCTTCCCTGGTTTTATTTTCATATTTTTTGGGTTCTTATGAAAGTTAAGGAAGTTCAAATATCTTCCCTATAGATAAGAAGAAAACAAATTAACAAACATTAAGATTAGAAAAATGACAAATATATTTGTTTTAGCTCATTGAATATTAAAAGTACTAAAACTTAAGGGATAAAAATACTCACTTTCGAGATGACTGGGGTAATTTTGTTGAGGGGCAGCTATGTGTATGTTATGAGTGCTGATCACGTTGAAGCCTTGGCGGCTCTTGAAGGTGTGCAATTGTTACATTCTTTTTCTCACCCTAATTTGTAGCAAAGAAGATTTCTTAAGAGTGATTCGAGTGGTTTGTAAGCAATGGCGGAACTAGAAATTTTAGAAAGGGGGTAGCTATAATATTACCTTAAGTTTTTTTTTTATTTAGATTATAAGAGAGGAGGAGGGTTCAATCCTAGATGTGTAGGGGGAGCTTTTAATCTCGACCAACTAGACTAATGCCAATTCACATATTACCTTAAGTTTAATGACTATTTTTTTTCCTCTGGGTACATTTATACTATACTCTTCCTTCCTCAAAGTAAGATTTAAATAAAATTTTATAATCAAACCAAATTTTTAACAAAATTTAACATAAATAAATATTATATTTATTGATAAAAAACATACAATAATACAACAACAAAAAATTTGGGTGAGTTATATATACATTTTTGGGCTAAATTTTGAGTTAAGGACAAAAAAAATTAGGCTAAAACTCAATAAATTTGACTAAATAACTATTAATTGGGTTGGCTATATATAAACTTCTAGGCTAAAACATAATAATATTGGTATTTTTACACAAAAGCTATAAAGCCCATGGTAGACTGTATGTAGTTCCGCCAATGTTTGTGATGGCAGGGTTCATGGGACTTCTTTCCAACTGTTGTCTTAGGGCAACACGAACATATTTCTTTTTTTTAGGGAAAACATGTGGGAAAATATATTTTAACAATCCTACTTTGTTTTCTTTTTTCCTACTAAAATTAAGATTAGAAAACTAAAATTGCTTTAGTTCATTGAATATAAAAAAGTAATAAAACATTGGGATATACATACTTACTTTCAAGATGATGGGGCAATTTTTTGGCGGAGTTGGCAAAAAGGATGATTGTTGATCATATTGAAGTCTTGACAGCTTTCGAAGGTGTGCGGTTGCTACAGAAATTTGACTCTGGTCGAGTTGGCAAAAAGGATGATTGTTGATCATATTGAAGTCTTAGCGGCTTTCGAATGTGTGCGGTTGATACACACTCTCTCTCTCTCATACCCCGATATGTATCAAAGGAGATTTCTCAAGAGTAATTCAAGCGGTTTGTAAGGGCTGGGTTAAGAAGATTTATCCCCACTAGGGCGAATTATTGAAGATATTTGTTTTCTTGTGGGCACCAGAAGAAGGAATCCCATAACTCATATATCCCTCATCAGGCGCAAGGACACATGCTAGCTCGTTATATTATTTAATTTTGTTTATGATAAGCGCCTTTGGCAAGATGAGCCCTTTGATTTCATTTAGGACTCTCTGCTTGCAGAATTTTTTCGGTGTGACTATTATACAGCCACGTGTTGTTGCTAATTCATCTAAATTATTACACATATATATTTATTAATATTATATCCTAAAAGTATAAACTCGTCGTTCATCCATATTATAACATGTATATAAGTGTGTTATAAGTTAATGAAATTTCATTTCCTTTTAGGAAAAATATACTTATTTTCGACCACTACCTAATTTATAATTTTTTTGGCTGTAATACTTCAAAACCTTACTTCATTTGGAAAAATAAAAATAAAAAAGTCTTTCATATGTTTTATCAATGATAATTTCTTAAGAACAATGCTTAGGTCCTCATGGCCAATCAAATGAGCTTCACCATGAGAGAGAAAAGAGAGTTGGGATGGTAGACCTCATCATAAGCTCATTTGATTGGCCATGAGGACAAGGTTGGTCCTCAAACAAGACCCAATCATTGCTCATTTCTTAATGTTGTGTAACGAAATTTGTTCATTAATGTTTAGAGTAAAAATTATTTTCATCATATATACATATATATTTATTTTTATCAACAATTCGTTAGAATCCATTAGATTTGAACTCATAACTTTCTCCTAACAAATGAGAGATTGGGTGCCACGACTAGACCAAATCGTCGTTGGCACCTTATATTCTTTTTATTTTTCACCTTTTATTCTAGAAAATATTTTCCAATTGAAAATTAAATTTCTTATTTTTAAAAAAGAATATTTGGAAGTTAATTGTATTCAATTTAATATTATTTGGTAAAAAAGCAAATTATAAAGATAAAACCCTCTACAACAATCAGCACTCCATCTATCAAAATTAAAAGCCTAAAATACAGAGAATGCTCCCTAAATTGTAAAGAAGATAAATAATGTCCTATTTCGGCAAGGGTGTCACAAAAGTCTTCGTCGAGCAAACTTGGAAATAACATTGTGTTTGGATGAAAAAAAAAAAAACAATTCGGTATTTCAAGTAGGGCTGCCCATCGGTCGGTTCGGATCGGTATTGGGGCTTACCAAACCAAAACAAAAAAATTCGGTATTTTTTGGTTTCGGTATTTTTTGGTTCGGTAATTTTTTGTAAATTTCAGTTTTCGGTTCGATTTCGGTAATTTTGGTATCGGATATTTTTGGTTCATTTTCGATTTACTTCGGTATATCCTCGGTTTATTTTCGGTTTACTTTAGTATATCTTCAGTTCATTTTCAGTTTAATTATAATAATACTAATTATTATATACTAATATAAATTAAAATTTAATCAAATATAATACATAAAATATAATGTTTGATGAGTATATATTTGCACGAGAAATATTAGTAGTTTATTATAGTACTAGTATTTTACCCTAGTAATAATATATACTAGTATAATTAGTTTAATAATATGTGTTAGTAAATATCCTATTAATTTAGTATGTATATATACCGATAAATATGAGTGTATATATATATATATATGCATTACTTATCTAAAGATGAGATTTTTATTTTCCTAAAAATAATAACATTTACTTTATTAGAAAATGATTCTATATCTTAACTCACACTTTTGATAATATTAATATGATAACATTATACAATTATATATTTTTATAGTTGTTTAAGATATTAGTAGTTTAATATTTATTATACCACTAACATAATAGTATTATATAAGCATATATAACTAAATTTCGGTAATTGTTTCAGTTTTTTCGGTAATAATCGATTCGGTTTCTTTCGGTAATAATTTTCGGTAATTGGTCGGTTTACCAACTTTTTTCGGTTTTTACCAAAATCAAACCAACTTTTTTCGGATATTTTCGGTTTCAGATTTTCGATTTTCGAATTGTGAAAATCGGTATACCAAACCAAAAAAATTCGGTCGGTAGTCGGTCGGTTCGGTAAAAACCAAACCAAAGGGCAGCCCTAAATTTTCAAGTCATACTTTTGATTTGATATATATAAAAAAAAGGTCATACTTTTGAGAAACTCAAATTTCCATATTTAGTATAATACATAATGAAATTATAAAATTTTTTACGACAAAAAATAGGAAATTTGAAAGTCATAAATTTTAACTTTATATTTTCACTAAAATAAGAGAAGAAACACCCTCACCACCACCATTAACACCACCATCCAACTACTACCATCGTTGTTGTCACCACCACTCCACTGCCACACAACCTAACATTAATGCCACAACTATCTAAAAACCTCTATCGCTATTATCACCACCTCGCATTTACCACCATTCAAGCTTCCATTTTCACTACAACTACCACTACCATTACCCACCTCCACCACTATCACCACTATCCACATCGCTTTAAATTTCATTATGCTTAATATGTTAGTCAAATAATAAACTAAAAGAATTTTATGACTTTAAATTTCATGTTTAAAATTTCAAAAGTGTGTAGAACTTCCAAATTTCTTCATCCAAAAATATTGTAAGATGAATATGTAACGGATAATCTTTTTGGTTAGCTCTGTGTGATGATATGCATATTCCTACTAGGCAATCAATAATAAATTTGGAGACGCCTTTAACGATAAGATTGGAGAAACAAAATATTTAGAAGGACCAATTTCATAACAAAAAATAACCAACAATTACGAAGTAGTAGGATCAATGTGAGGAAAAAATCTGAAGATTCTGGCTGGAGATTTAAGACGATTACGAACCAATAGCCTCCAAAACTTATAACCTTAGAAGGAATGTCAAGCCATCAAGGGTCTAAATCTATTAATTTCTTTAAGACTTAATGCTAACTTAGCCACTTGGGCAAGGCCCCAAACAAATTGCAAAGGAAAACGAATTGCCAAAATTTTGTTAACAATTTCTGGATGGAGGTCTCTTGGATCCAAAAACTGACGTTTGTGGTGGAAAAGGTGAAATTTAAATGAAGATTTTAATTTAAATAATCTAGTTATTTAATTATTTTTTTAGAACATATATTTAATTATTTAAAAAGACAATTTAAAACATATTAAAATCTGAAAAAGGAAACAAATTAAAACATTTAATTTAGAACTTAAAATGAAATGAATTTGAGCAAATTACATTTTAATACTCAGGTTAGAGATTGAGGGGGAGAGAAAAAGAGGAAGAGAGAGGGTCCATTGAACTAGTGAAGAGACATCGCTAAAACTCATATGGCCTGTCAATGAGGGTGGGAAGGAAGAAATTATTCTGTATAACTGATATACTGACAAGTGGTATAATCAGTTTATGTGATATAATAAGGATGGATGCAATAAATACTATACCTTACTACTATAAACATATCGTCCAATAATACCTTTACACGTTGTATTGGTTATACCAGGTGGCGGTATATTTGTTATACCCTATAATTTTTCGTGGGGAGGGAGGAGGGGTTATGGGTTTGGGGGGTTTTTTTTTAATGATATTATTTTTATACTTTTTAATGTTTTCATGAGTTTTTTAACTATTTTTTTGCCTAAATGGCTTTTTAAAAAAATCCATGTCAATACCTAATAATGGCCACGCCAATAATTAACGGTATTATTTCGTGGAATGTGTAACAAAGGTAAGAAATTGTCAAAAAATGGAAATTGAGATATCAATTTGCAATTTTTTGCAATTGAGGTACCAATTAGAAAAATATGATATAATTGAGGTATTAAAATGTAATTTTCTCAATGAATTTAATGAAAAATTTGAATGTGAGTCAAATTCTTTCATAGCTTCCAGCTTCTTTTTTCATTTTCCTTCCACCATTGAAATAATTACTTTTTCATTCTTAATTTATTTTAATTTTTTAATTTTAACTCCCTATAGTTGGGGAACTTAGGGTGCTTAAAACTTGATAGTTGAACCCTAAACTATAAGTGGTGGGCGAAATTCTAAAAACCAACAAGGAAAAATGCAGTCCTAGAGGTGTAACCAAGGAGTGAAATTTGGAAAATTTCGCCGAAATTTCGTCGAAATTTTCGTTTTTTTGGGATCCCGAAATTTTATCACATAACCACGAAATTTCGGTAATATTTCGGCGAAATTTCGCCAAAATTTCGGACGAAATTTCGGTAAGGTTTCAAGTGCAATTTTGTAAAATGTCGGCGAAATTTCGCGACTACATCTCTGCCAAAACTTTGTCTCCAAACCCCAGATGGGTTTCGAGCTCTGAACAGACCTTAGAAACCAAGGAAAGGTACTCGAGCTTCTTCAATCCATCGTCAGTGTCCGCCATCGTTGAAGATCGATGGATTCAACGAACAATGACCATAATCTGAGCCAAAACCGACTTGGCACAGTCTGCCCTTCGGTCGTCCACATCACCTTGGCGCCGAGAAAGTCGTCTTCGATGGTCTGGCTGTTGGGGTCGAGCTTGAGGACGATCTCGTTGTGCTTTTTGCCGGTGATGAGGTGGGGGAGGAGGCGAGCGACGGCGAGAGGCTGGCTGAGGAAGGAGGGATGAGGCGAGCGGGCTGGCTGGGGAAGGAGGGAGGAGCAACCCGCAGGCGCGGGCGGCGCAAGGAGGTGGGCGCAGATCACTGGGCGTCTGGGCAAGGAGGGAGAAGGAAAGGAAGAGTGGG
>QANW01008701.1:188455-205173 GCA_003254865.1 Dryas drummondii | reverse complement strand
GTAGATAGATTTTGCTATGTCTATTTGATTAATAGCAAAGATGAGGCCTTAGATATGTTTAAAACAGATAAGGCAGAAGTTGAAAACTTTATAGATGACTGCAGTAGATTTTGCTATGTCTATTTGATTAATAGCAAAGATGAGGCCTTAGATATGTTTAAAACAGATAGGCAGAAGTTGNTTGAAAGGTCCAGTGAGTTGCTTGGTTTAATTCATAGTGATCTATGTGATTTTAAATCAACACCAACTCGAGGTGGAAAGAAATATTTTATTACTTTTATAGATGACTGCAGTAGATTTTGCTATGTCTATTTGATTAATAGCAAAGATGAGGCCTTAGATATGTTTAAAACAGATAAGGCAGAAGTTGAAAATCAACTTTATAGAACTATTAAGGTGCTCAAATTTGATAGAGGAGGGGAATATGAATTCACTGCTTTTTCAGAATTTTGTGCATCTCATGGAATATACACCCCAACAAAATGGTATTGCTGAGCGGAAAAATAGAACACTCAAAGATATGATAAATTCTATGTTAAATAGTTCTGGGCTTCCACATAATCTGTGGGGGAAAACATTACTTACAGTAAACACCATTTAAAAAAAAATTTCCACATAAGAAGATTAATATGTCTCCTTACAAGTTGTGGAAAGGAAGGTTGCCTACCTATAAGACACTTAAAGTGTGGGGATGTCTTGCAAAAGTACAAATACCTTTGCCTAAAAGGACTAAACTAGGACCTAAAAGGACTAAACTGGGACCTAAAACAATTGATTGTCTTTATTGGATTTGCATCAAATAGTGCAACATATAGGTTATTAGTAGTTAATTCTGAAGTTCCTGATATTCAAAATAATACTATAATAGAATCTGTTAATAGTGAATTTTTTGAGGATGTTTTTCCATTCAAAGAAGATAGGTCCAATTCTAGTAGAAAGAGAACACATGAGGATATTCTTAATTCTTCTGGTGATCAAGAAATTGACATAGAACCTAGAAGAAGTAAAAGAACTAGAACACATAAAGATTTTGGACCTGATTTTCTTACATTTTTAAGTGAGGCTGAGCCACAAACTTTTAAGGAAGTCATGTCTACTCCTGAGCGCGGTTTGAAGTTAGATCATTTAAGAGATAAATTTTGAAATCAAACCTTTTTTGATTTTTGTTAAAGAGTTTTAACATTTTTTTTTAAATCTATAAAATTTGACACTCAAGTAGTATTTGAGCTCTTTTCGAGAAATGTTGGAACTTTATCAAGTAATATTCAACGGGTGTTCAAACACTTCTTGAAGGACAAATTCTTAAAACTTTAAAAAAAATATTAGAAGTTTGTAATTGACCCAAACTTGGGTTAATTTTTCAAATTTCTTCCTTTAAAACTCTAAAAAAGAGACAAAAAAATTAATTTTGAAAATTTCCCTTTTGGAAATCGCATCGCCAAAGAACAAACCTTCATTTTGTTCTGTAAGCCAAAATTTCCCTTGACCGAAACACACCGCTGGAACTGAAATGGCTCTGGAGAAGACCACATTCGAAGCCATAACCCCATCTCGTTTCATCACCTTCACTTTCCCCAACCCCAACCCCTCCAACTCCACCTCACTCCTCCGCGTCGCCGTCCTCGACTCACCTTTTCAACTCCCCGAGTCACCCCGGGTCGCCGCCATGCTCGTCCCCGAACACCGCGAGTCCGACTGGATATTCTCCACTGAGTCAGGCCACCTCCAGCTCCTTCTCAGCTCGCCTGGGATATCCCGCCTAATCCTCATCGGTAACCAACCCTTAAACGACAATCATTCGCCGGCAACCTATCACCGCCCGGTTAAAGACGACACGTCGTATGATGGCAACGAACTCGGGGTGAGCTTGAAACCTCTTTTGCTTGCTTTATCTCCTAAGTCTTGCTTCAAACATGGCATTCCTCAGATACCCATTGTAAGTTATGAAGATAATGTCATTTGTAGTGTGGTTCTGGAGAGGTGTGTTGGGTCTTTGGTTGGTGAAATGGTGGTGGAAGATTTGGAGCTTGAGAGTGGCGGTGAGGTTTCAAAGAGGGAATTCCGGAGGCGTTTGAGGTTTAAAAGAATGCCCAATTTAGTTCAAACGGAGGTACGAATTGTTCCCAAGATGGGTTTTGGTTTGGATTGTGCTGAAATTGGAGGAGTTGAGTTTAGGCCCGATATTAGTATTTTAGTGCACCCTTATTTGGTTCCTATGGTGGCAAGTCTTAGGCTGATTGGTCCTTATATTGAGGGACGGATTCAAAGTGGATTTACGCCGAAAGCTTTGTGTTTAGGAGTTGGCGGTGGAGCTTTGCTTGGATTTTTAAGAGCCCAATTGGGTTTCCAGGTTGTGGGTGTGGAGGCGGACACAGAAGTTTTAAGGGTTGCTAGGGAGTATTTTGGACTGGAAGATGGTGAGCATATCAATGTTTGCGTTGGAGATGCAATAAAAGTTATAGAGAAACTTGCTGGTCAAGGTAATGGACAGAATTTGGATTCTTTTGGTGCTCACGAGGCAGAGGGTGGCTGTGATGTGGGCAATGGCAATATTGATACTAAGTTTGATGTGATTCTGGTTGATTTAGATTCAAGTGATGCTAGGAATGGTATAATTGCTCCGCCATTGGAGTTTGTAAGGAAGCATGTCCTTTTGGCTTCCAGATCAATTCTTTGTGATAATGGAATTCTTGCTATAAATGTTATTCCTCCAAATAGATCATTTTACAAGACATTGATACATGAATTTAGAGGAGCTTTCCATGAGATGTATGAAATAGATGTGGGAAATGGGGAAAATTTTATTCTTATTGCTGTGGCATTGCCTGTAACGTCTTCTACTAGTGATTGTGAGAACCGTTTCCTCAACAAACTAAGAATGGCTATATCAGGAGCATACTGGAATTCCATAAAGAAGATCTAAGGTCTTACACTTTGTTTGGTAGTGGGAAAACGTGGAGGGATAGGCAGCAGAGGCCATTCCTTGTCTGTTATGAAGGAAAGGGAAGGAGGAGGAATGAGCAAACGTATTCTGCCCAATAACTTTAATCACTCCACTTTTGGATGGATTGGAGGAAGGAAGATGAGATAGAAAAAGAAAAACGGACACTCTTCACAATTTTACCCCTATTAAACTTCTAACAAACCAATTAAAAAGATATGGATAGAATAATAAAATAAATTTTCTAGGATATCTCTCCCTCCTCTTTAACTTTTCACTCTTAAGGGATGGAGAGTCCCCCACCACCCCCCCCACTTTTCCATCTATCCAGTTTTCCTTTCCCTCCAAGTTTCCATTCCTCTTATCAAACATAGTGTAAAAGTCTACGGAGATCGAGAAATTTAATTGTGGGTCCTGGTATTCAGAGTGAAAACATGCCCCAATGGTTTGCTTGGGAAAATATGTTCCTTAAGTGCTCTCTTGAGAAGAAATCCAGACTAATTCAGGTAAGCTTTGAAAGGTAGTTTGGAAATTTATGCTCCTCTATTGGATTAGCTGAAGGAAGAAAACAAAATCTAATACATGATTCAAGTAATACTTGTTATTTTGGTCATGGTTTTTGTTCTCCAAAAGGCAGACTTTCTGGCTACTGCATGTCTAGATTGAAATTAACTTATCTGGTTAACATAGAAGTTTATCTTATTTTCTGCTGCTTTGGGGGAAGCATAATGATACTTATGTGCTGCAAGAGTGATTCAGGTATTTGAAGGAATCTGATCTTTCAAATCTTTTTCAGCATGCTGGGGAGGTGCTTTGTGAAAAATGATGATGAGTTGAGTGGTGATGAAACCTCAAGGATGGTTTGGGCAGCAGCAGTGGTGGTGGCATTGAATGTGTAGGTGGTTGTAGCAAAGAGTGGGGATCAAGGACAATAGTGTCAAGTAGCGGACTCCTTTTCTTCTTGTCTAGTGGTCACAAGGTAACAAAACTTAACTGTCTCCCCTTTTTCTTTGGTCGATTTTAATTGTTAGGTCATCAAATATACGGTTAGTGTTTTTGAAATAACACATGAGGGGAGAAAGGGGAGGGGGAGTGAGATATATATATATATATTAAAACTCCTGCAACACTTTTAGTATAACACATTTTCATGAATCATAAATTTGTGTGCGCATGCCTTTAAAAGAATCTAAGTTTGTTCGTGCATGTACGATATGACACTTGTTTGCTAGGTCAATTAAAAACCATTTAGTGGAACGAATAAAATGTTTAATGTTTGTGATGAGGTCCTTGGTCATCTGAGGTCCTCTGATTCATAATGCCATCGACTCCTCTTCTGTTGTGCTAATTATTCTTTAATTAGGGAGTGTTTTTTTAGGAATAAGTCATTTCAGAACTTTATTTATAGGAATATTTTGTTGAGTCATGACTTCTAGTTTATAATAATTTTAGACCTCCAAACTTCCATTCATTTTACAAGCCTTTGTTGATTGTGACTTTATTCCAATATTTCTATGTTTTGGACTGGCAGATGCAGAAGTCTGATTCTGTTACTGGGCTTGAAGGCTAATGTATAAGGATGGTATATGCATGTGTTTGTTTACATTAGAAACATACTTGTCAGAACAACATTGAAGGAACTGTGAGGGGAACCTCAATTGTTTTGGCTTTAGTTCTGTACTTCTCTGTCTGTTGAGATAGCAGCGGTTGGCTCTGGGTAATAATGTAGCAAAAGTACCAAGAGTTTCTAGAGTGAACAAAACATTTCCATCCTTCAAATTACTGGAATGCATATAAATGTCCATGCATGTTGTACAAATATTCTGACTGTTTTTTCATATAAGTTCTACCTCATCAGTTCACCATTGGTAGTTGTGAGGGAACTTTTTGAATTACTTCTTATCGTATGGAATTGATTTTACGAAAAAGTTCCTTCTTTGTACTGGAATGTTTTGACAGCATTCTGTGCAAGGCCTGATAAGTTGAAAATAATTGAAGGCACTAGGGCAACGGTCATAAAATAGATTGGATCAATATGTTTTAGGAATTCTTGCTACTTAAAGGTTAACTAGTGATTTCAAGGTTTCCATAGATTTCAGTATACGTGCATTATAATTTGCTAATTTCTTATAGAAATCTAAAAGTCTGGTATGTTATGCATTGATAAGTGACACCATGCATGTAGTTACAATGTAGTAAGGATTGCCAGGTCAAATGTTGAAGTTATTGAAATCTAGTGGATATTCTATTCAAGTAGAGAAAACTTGATGACTAGTCAACTCAATTTATCATATGGTTGGCCTAGACATTGCTGTTGAAGTCCTTGGAATGACAAGCGCATCATATTCAAAAGCAAAAGTAAAATGCTGACATTTATCTCAAGTTGGTAAAAGTTCCTTGCTAGTTACAGATGGTTTTTAGTTCACTTGCTGTTGGTTGCCAGTTAGACCAAGAAAAAGAACAGAAACATCTTATGTAGAAGAATAGAAGATATTTGGCTAATGTTTCACCTTCACCTTTTCGAGATATTAAGGTTTTGGAAATTCCTGTATACTTCTCAGATTTTGCTAGAACAGTTGGCTAAAGACCTCTTTTTGTCAACAGGCAGCTTTCGATCTTCTTAATGCTGTTGATGGAGGTTTACCAAAGCCATGGCAAAGAGGGCTCTTAGGCCCAAGCCCTAATTTCAAATGTGCTGGATGATGTTAGACCTACTTGGGATCTTGCATAATTGGGGTTTGGTCAAGTTCAATCAATAATGGGCTGCTGCTGTTCTATGGGATTTATTGCAGAGCCAAGAGTCTTGTATGTCTAGGTTTCATGTATGGTTAAGTACATAGTGTTCTAGTACTTAATATTGGTTCAATGTATGTATGGGTTCATTGTGTGGCTGGGAGTAATGAATTACATTTAGTAGCCTGCTTAGTAGAGTTCTATATAAGGCTTGTGAACTTTTCTTTTGAGACACGAACAAAATTAAAGAAATTTCCAAAAAGCTTATGCTTCTCTGGGATTGCATGATGCAACCTAACCCTAGGTGTGATGCCTAGAGCCTTACTGGTGTCAGTATATATGATGCTAGTAGCTTTTATCCTTTCCTTGCATTCTTAAAATTTTTGTTGTTCTTTTATCTACCAAGTTAAACAAACAGTAGTATTTCTACATATTATACCTACCTGTTCTTTATCAGTTCGTGCCTCATACCTTGTTTCCATGTGGGACATAAGTTCTTTGGCCCACTGTGTACTCACATTAAATCATAATGCAATATTTGGAATATTGCCGCCATTAGTCATTTACTTGAGTTGATTTTGAATTTTGGTGGCAGGAAGCAGAAGTCACAGTAATGAAACGATCTAGAAATGATGAACTTCTCTTACTAGCCACTGATGGGTTGGGGGACATAGTATCAATGAGATTTCATGTGTGGTTGTAAGGAAATATCTTGATAGCCAAACTAGGAGAATTTCCATAGATGTTCTGAATGGAAGTGCACATCTGATGCAGTGACACTGCTATAACTAGCAATATTGGCTCGGGGAAGAAGAGATAATATTTGTTTGATACTAGTTGAGGTAATCCTCTAAAAATTGTTCAATTTTTAATCGTTTCTCTTTTTTATTTCTATCATAGCTATAAACACGATAGACTGCAATGACCAATAGTAGGAGAATAATTGAACACAGGGTTGCAACTGCAAATAAAACCTTGAGTAAATGTATGTCCCCAGTGTCTTTTAGACATGAAATGAGGCAAAGCACTAGTTAGACGACTCACCTGTAGGCACTAATATTGTTGTTGCACCTACATGTAAAAGATAATGACACAAATCAGACTGTTTTGTTTGTGAAATTAATTAATAGTCATGACATATTGTCTGGACATCCTGTAAATGATTGCCGAGACTTTGTAGAGACTCTAGGTGAAAACCCAGGATACCCACAATCATCAGGGTGCCTATCTTTCAGGCGGAAAGGGAATCAGATAGTTGGCTAATGATGCCCACATGTGTACTTCTCAGATTAGATACAGACCTCTTTTCGTCAACCGTGACCTTTTGCTGTTTTGAATGTTGTTGATGAAGGAGATAAGTGATAGCAATCCTTAAAATTTTACAAAAGACATGGAAAAGAGGGCTCTAGGGCCCAAGTCCTAATTAGGCATATGCTGCTGTTATATAGGCTTTATTGCAGAGCCAAGAGTCTTCTATGTCTAGGATTCATGTATTGTTAAATACATAGTGATCTACTAATTAATATAGATTCTACATATGTATGGGTTCATTGTTTGGTTCATTAATGCTTGTGAACTTTTCTTTTGAGACATTAACAAGCTTACAGAAATTTCCAGCAAACTTATGCTTCTCTAGGATTGTGTGATGCAACGTAACCCAAGGTGTGATGCCTAGAGCCTTACAGTAAGGCTGGAAGCCTTGTACATATTACTGTAATTCAATAATCACAGACATGTGCATATTACTCTAACTCAGCAATTGCTTCTAACTGGTTCAAATTTCTTGCAGGACCTGTAGAGGCAAAAGGATTAGGAGGCATGGTTAAGTTTTCTCCTCCTTCCAACATTTGAACCACCACTTTCATGGAAGGACGATTCATCGGATGCCATTGGATGCACCACAGCCCTACAATTGAAAGTTTCTTTGGAATTGTAGCATCTTTTTCACCAATATGGATTCGTAGGCCTTCTCCTTCTTCTATGAGATTATAGATCCATTCTGGGTAGTAAACTTCGTCTTTTCCATTTTCACCAATTTCCATGGTTGCACCAATATTCTTCCTTCCTCCTACCATCTCAAGCAGCAGCATTCCAAAACTATAGACATCTGACTTATAGGACACATTTCCAAAGTTCCTGCAGAACACTTCAGGAGCAATGTAGCCCAAGGTCCCTCTAGCTGTAGTCATCGACACTATACTTTGATCCTTGGAACATAGCTTGGCCAAACCAAAATCAGAAATTTTTGGAGTGAAGTTGTGGTCTAGCAAAACATTTTGAGGTTTGATATCAAAATGGAGGATTTGTTGATCGCATCCTTGGTGAAGGTATTCAATTCCTTTGGCTATGCCTAGAGCAATATCTTGCAACTTATCCCAACCAAGGAAACAATCCCTATTGTCTGCTGATGAAATGAAATCCTGCAGTGAACCATTTGGGAATAACTCATAAACAAGAGCTCGTCTAAATCCATCAGCACAGAAACCAACCAAGCGAACCACGTTGACATGATGGATACGACCCATTGTTCCCACTTCATTTATGAATTCTTCCCCATTTCCCTTAGAACTGTTGAGGACTTTAACAGCAACAAAGAATTCAGAAGAGAGCTTTCCTTTAAAAACAGTTCCATAGGCTCCTTGGCCTAACTTGTCCTTGAATTGATTTGTAATCCTCTTAATATCTGCATAGGAATATCTGCTGGGCTTGAGAGCTTTGTAATCCTCTAAAAATCTTTCAATTTTTAGTTGATTCTCCTTTTTATTTCTATCATAGCTGTAGACACGATAGACTGCAATGACCAGTAGTAAGAGAAGTACCATTGAACCCAGGGTTGTACCTGCAAAGGAAACCTTAAGTAAATGTATATGCCAGTGTGTTCTAGACTTGAAACTAAGAGGAAGACAATTTAGCTGACTCACCTGCAGCTACTAATTTCTTTGTTGCACCTGTAAAAGATAATAACACAACTCAGACTGTCATGTTTGTGGAATTAATTAATATATAGTCACTGCCATATTAAAGACCTTAAAGTAAAGATGTTTAGAGAAGTGATTCAATTAAAGATCCGTAACAAACGTAACATGAGATTCAATTGACTTCCATATTCCCATGGTACCTATAACCCCAACAGTGAATACTAATCATTATGCACAAATATGCTTGCTTGGAACCTCTAAAAACTAAAGCAAAATATATGTTACCAGTTTACCTTTACTTGGTTTCCTCAAGTCAACACATTCAATTTCACTTTGAGTGCCATTGTTCTTCAATCTGCACTTGTTGCCCTCTGCTTCACATCCTGTACAATTTGGTTTAGACCAAGACAAAGTAGTCTCATGATATCCCCAAGGCAGTGGAACAGATAAAACATTATACATCTTTGTACAAGACTGTAGGCCCTCAATATAATAGTCAGGTGCAACAGCATATATTTGGTGGCCGGGGCTGCTGAGGCAGGGGACAGCCCAATAACCATACTCTACTGTTTTAATAACCATAGAACAATTGAATAAGGTAATCCTATACATGTACTCTTGTGAGAAGTGGAAGGGAGAGACTGACATGTTGAAGATCTTCAAAAGCTTCACCAGCAAGCAATTTTCTGGGTCATATACTTGGATTTGCTGATACTTATAATCTATGCTTCTGACAGATAATTTGAAGGGAATTGGCAGCTCAAGAACCGTCTCATTTCTCTCATTGCAAGATACAACAAAACCAGGATACCCAGAATCATCTGTTTGGCTACCTTTGAGGCTGAAAGGGAAATGGATTTCTGGGCCATCATCCCCACACTTTAATTCTTTGTAAGCATTTTGGGTTGTTCCAAGCACTTTGGAGAAAGCCATTAACAAGAAGCAGAAGGAAGAGATGAGAATTTGCTGCATTGTTGAGGTAATAATGGCCATGGGTTTCTTTTTTGATATATTTGGTTGATTGATATGTCCATACGTACATATATTTCACCTTGTTCAGTTCACCAGTCAAGTTTGGGAAGAAAAGTCTCATGAAGTTGACAATAAGCTAGGTGTTATTTATTTGATTTATGAATTAAGCTAGTCAAACTCATATCGTCAACTGAAATAGCATTATTATTTATGCTGCCATAATGCCATTGACTGACTACTTGGCCTCCACTCTACATGGGTTCTGAAGATTTAAAGAGTTATTAGAGATTAAAAATTCTGGTGGATTTAAGAAATTCAACACATGCAATTATAGTCTCAAGATAATATAATTTGATGTGATAATCAGATAGTCGTCTAAGTGATTTTAGTGCCTTCTTAAGAAAATTATTCTAATGGATTTGATTTGATCCTATCAAATCAAGATAGCTATCTTAGAGAACTGGTTCAATCAAAAGAGGCCGCTTATGCCCTAGATCAAAGCATTTTATATTGGGGGCAACATTTAGAAGAAAGTCAACGCCCCACATGCAACACCCCAGAAACAACGTTTCTCTATTTTCTTATTTGAAACTCTCATAATTTCTTTAGTTTTTTATTTTTTTTTGAAAACAATAAATGAAATTAATTCAAAGTGGGCTCAGATTTAAATACATGCACGAAACACTGCAACACCATTTGGTGAACAATTTTGATGAGCCTAACACTAATCCTCTCCATCATTCTTCAATTTACTTAGGTTTCAATCTTATTGTTCATGCAAATTAGCTTTTTCATGATCATTGCCATCCCATCTTTTACTTTTGATTTGTTTTTTATTTTCTTGTTGATCTGTTAAAAGCCCTAGCCTGTATCCATATTAAAAAGAATTTTGGCCGACAGGAAGTTTCTTACTCGGCTGAACAATTGTTGGTTGGATTTAAGATGAGTTAATTATATATACTTACACCCCCTTGAGGTTTATCGTCTTTTCACATATACCCCTTGGGATTTTAAAAATTACACATACACCCCCTGAGGTTTCAAAACTGTTGCATATAATCCTCTATAATGAGACGAAAAATGATGAGAAATTATGCAAAAAGGCATGCTAAGGGGTTAAAGGGCCTACTAAGATTACTTAAGGTGTAAAGTCCAACCTCAATACAAATATTTTTTTTTAATTTTTTTTTTCTTTTGTAGGAGGTTATATGCAATAATTTTGAAACCTTAAAGGATGTATGTGTAATTTTTGAAACCCCAAGGGGTGTGTGTGAAAGGCGATAAACCTCAAAGGGTGTAAGTACGTGTAATTAACTCGATTTAAGATCCAAGCTACATTCACTCACTACAAAAGTGTGAGTTACTAGATTCAAACTGTGCTTATATTTCTGGAGTGGTTAATGGGGCTGCTCACTCTCTTGCTCGTTTTGCCCTTGGCAATGAGGGTGGAACTACTTGGGAGAGAGAGCTCCCCTTGGCTAGCTTATTTCCCAATTACACAGTGATTGTAATCCTTCTGCTTAGTTTTTCATTCAATAAAGTTTACTCAATCCAAAGAAAAAAGGTGCTACAAGCTTTGTCTCATTCACGACATTATAAGTAGTCGTGCTATTTTTGGATAAGCAGGAATCTCAATAAAGCTTGACTTTTGGAGTTTGAAACTTTGAAGCACCCATTTGGCCGGGTTCCCCAAATTCTCAAAGAGAGATTTGACTTTTGGAGCTTGAAACTTTGAAGCACCCATTTGGGTCCAATTTAGTGGGTTAGGTTGGTTACATTAAAATAATGGGTTTACAGCAAGGATTCTTGACTTGTTCAAGATTCAACTAATGGAATGAAGCTTGAGAGAAAATGCCAGAGTTTTAATACTGATATATATTGCTTTCATCAAACTTGTGGTGCTTTCATTATCCCCGAATTATTTGTTTAAGCAATGATGTCTTTGACTTTTAATCTCCATAATTATTTGTTTGTGTAAACTGGTGCCTCAGTCAGCAAGCACAAATGCAGCTTCATATCTGTCATTATTTACTCATAAATTAAACTACTGTCTAAACCTCTCTCTCTCTCTCTCTCTCTCATGGAAAGTGGAAGATACTTGTGTTCGCGGTTTGTAATTGTAGCCCTTCTTGTTCTTGGATTATCTAACGAAGCTTGTAATGCTGCCAAGGATAATAATCATAACTGTGTCTCTTCCTGCGGCAATATCCATAACATAAGCTTCCCTTTTCGACTGAAACATGATCCAGACAACTGCGGCGTCTCAAACTTTACTATCTACTGTGAGAACAACGTTACAGTATTATACCTACATTCTGCAAAATACTACGTAAAGGCAATCAACTACGACGACCAAACAATCCGAGTCGTAGATCCCGGCATTCAGAAGAAGAACTGCTCCTCAATTCCTCGCTATCCTTTATCCCATTCCAACTTTACTGTTGAGTATGTGTATTTCCTATATAGTACCCCTGTAACTTTCTTGAGGTGTGCAAATCGGGTGAGTTCTTCTCTCTATGTGGACACTGCTTCATGCATTAATATTACTGCTACTTCTTTGTCCCAACCCAAAAGGTATGGTTATGTCACAACTGGCTATACAAATGCATGGGATTTTGAGATCGGGTGCAATATAGAGTGGACGACAGCTATGACTTCAACCTGGTTCGGAAAACACCAGAAGGTTTCTTATAAACGCATACATGATGCTCTGGCCTATGGCTTTGAGCTTGGATGGGATTATTACCCTCCATGCCCAGTGAAAAACTTTGATCATTGTTTGCCGTACACCATTGCAGGTATGCGAATCAACTTGAAATCAATCCTCATGTAGCTCAACGTGGGTTATTGAAAAAAGAATTGAAATTTAATAATGGTAAAGCTTAAAATGAATTATATATTTTACATTTCCTTTCATAGCCTTTAATTTTTTTGCTGAACTTATCATGTATATCTGACTCTCTATAATGTTTAAATTCCAAAGACTTATTTGTGAGTTAGCGTGCTAATAATGTATTAACTTTTTTATTTTTCCTTTGACACTGTAGGTTTCTTTCGCTATATGTCTCGGAGGATCGGAGGTAAGGGATTTTCTCTTAAAAGTGTTTGTTCAGTTTTTTTTTTTTTTTTTTTTTCGAATTTTGTCAGTCAATCTTTTAATTTGGTTCACTTTTGTTGTATTCTCTGTAGAATTTCGAGCACTGATATTGCTTATCCTTGGTATGGTCTTTGGTACCTTTAATTTTCCTTTTCTTTTGCATGAAAAAAAATTGGATTCGGAAGCAATAGAAAGATAATGACTCTTTTCGTAATGCTCCTGCACAGGAGTATTTTTACTGGCAAGATTTCTATTTGGTTTTGGGTTTTTGATCTACAAATGGCGAAGAAGACATTTGTCAATGTATAGCACCATTGAAGATTTTTTGCAAAGTGGTAACAACTTTATGCCGATAAGGTACTCTTACTCCGACATCAAGAAGATGACCAATGGATTCAAAGACAAATTGGGTGAAGGAGGATATGGCTCTGTATTTAAAGCGAAATTACGTAGTGGTCGTTTTGGAGCAATTAAGATGTTGGGCAAGCCCAAAGCTAATGGACAAGAATTCATTAGTGAGGTAGCTACAATTGGGAGGATTCACCATGTTAATGTGGTGCAACTTGTTGGCTATTGTGTTGAGGAATCAAAGCGTGCTTTAGTTTATGACTTCATGCCTAATGGGTCTCTTGATAAATGCATTTATTCCAAAGAAGGATGTATCTCCTTAAGTTGCAAGAAAATGTATGAGATTTCTCTTGGAGTTGCACAAGGGATCGAATATCTACATCAAGGTTGTGACATGCAAATTCTGCATTTTGATATTAAGCCTCACAACATTCTTCTTGATGAGAATTTCATTCCTAAGATTTCTGATTTTGGGCTTGCAAAATTATATCCAATGGATAATAGTATTGTTTCTTTGACAGCAGCAAGGGGAACAATGGGGTACATGGCTCCCGAGTTGTTCTACAAAAATATTGGTGGTGTCTCATTCAAAGCTGATGTTTATAGTTTTGGAATGTTATTGATGGAAATGGCAAGCAGAAGGAAGAATTTGAATACTTTGGTAGAGCATTCAAGTCAAATTTACTTCCCTTCGTGGGTTTACGATCAATATAATGAGGGCAAGGATTTGGACATGAGCGATGTTATAGAGGAGGAAAAACAAATCATAAGAAAAATGGTTATAACTGCCTTATGGTGTATACAAATGAATCCTAGTGATCGTCCTTCAATGAACAAAGTGATAGAAATGCTCGAAGGAGATGTTGAATGCCTACAAATGCCTCCGAAGCCTTTTTATTGTCCACAAGATATGCCTGCTGGCAATCTTCAAGATAATGTTAGTCGAACATGTTCTAGGACAGAGCTAACATTTACTTTGTCAGGTAGGTGATGGTCAGCAAGCGTGGACTGTGTCAGTTTGAATCTCATTGCAATTTTACTAGCTTGTTTTGAAATAGTAGTGGGCATGTACATTGAAAGTTCAAAATTTCCATTGAATGGGAGGTAGCCATATCCTCTTAGAAGTTATAAAAAATGACCCGTTATGTGATTATCATCGCCCCTGGTTGACCCACCATCTTGATTAAGACTGAAAACTGACTAAAATGGAGCTTAGTTCAAGCTCTAAACAAATTAATGGAGCCTTGTTTAATTTGGATCCACTCGAACCGGGATCCCCTTCCCTCCCCCACGCCAGCGACGCCCTCCTAGTCCTACACCTCCCTCCTGTCTCTCCCCCTTCTCCTCCAGCCTTGCAAATTCTCTTCTCTAAACTTGAACCAATGACCAAGGAGTCCAGCTCGGATGTGTCCAATATATCTCACCTTGTTCATTGACCAATAACATGAATATATCTCACATTCTCTCCTTGTTCAAGGCAATAGTGTTTTGATATATACTGATAAAATTCATTGAATTCTGGATGAATCATGATGAGTTTTTATTTTCTATTATGGGATAAGTACTAGCTGAATATAAGCATACATAGAAAGAAAACAAGAGAATCAGGGTCCATACATCAAAAGAGATCGAGCAAGAGCAAAAATCCAAGCTAATACAAAGAAAATCCAAACCGACTAAAAACCCATGCCAACAAGCTGTAGGCTAAGAAAGTCAATGGACCAGGTCCAAGGAAAACTAGATAAACAGCCAAACGGCCGGCTAAAAAAAAAAAAAAAAAAAAAAAAAAAAAAAGAACAAATAGAACAATCTATATATACCAAACAAATTAGCTCATATGCAGACTGTTATGACATTATATTATTTGTGTTGTGCCAATGTGCCATTGTCATATTGACGAACTGTGAGTCTGTGAGGGCTTATCCACGTATATCATATATTTAATGAGCTGCTTTTGTGAGTAACGACGTAAATTTCACTTTCCTTTTGGTTTGAAATTTTCTTTTATAAAATAAAAAAGAGTTTATATATGTTACTTTTAAGTTGAATGCAAGACTTGCTTCGCAAACACGAGTGCAACTTCACAGAAGGTGCTGATCCATCTGATCACCACAAAAAAGACTCATATATATAGAACTTTCTAAACCTATTTTGTGTGTCAAACGTTGGAACAAATGTGTATGTGCACTACAAGAATATTGTCAATAGATATCACCCATTTTATATCAGATTTGAATGTGACTGATATTATAAAAATTATAATATCAGATAATTTTTTAACTGATTTCTAAACTTTATTAGATATCACATGGTTTTTTTCAACTGATATATAATATTGTCATTTTTCTAAGAACTTATAAAGACATCAGTATAAATTGTTAACTGATATCTTAAAACAACACTTATAATTTTTTTATCCTAACACTGATATGTAATGTGTTTTATCTGACTTAAATTTTTTTGTCCTACTCCCAAGTCCCAACACTTAGACATATACAGAATATACTAAAAATTAAATCTATCTCTCAGCTCACTTCGATCTCGATCTGTCTCTCGATCTCTCGCAAAAACTGTCTCAGCTCATCAGTGTCACACACTCATCGTCGGAGTCGCCGTCGCCACTCCAGGCCCAGACTTCATTGTGAGTTCGTCTGTCTCTCTCACTCTCACTTCTCTGTCACTCTCACTTCTCTGTCTCTCTCTCACCCTCTGACTCTTAGCCTCTCCATTCACAGACGTCAAAGAACAACCTGACCAGTCGCACCCCAGCCTCTCTCTTGCCATCGCCGCCACCGCTTGAAGATCCTTTCGACAGGTGAAGTATGAATTTCTGGGTAAATTAGTTTCTGAATTTTTGGGTAAATGAGTTTGCTCACAAGGGCGTTTTCTGTGTAAATTTGTTTGGGTAAATCAGTTCCTCAGTGATTTCTGCAAGGATCTGACTGGCATCCAGCAAATTCAGGTTCGCTCTTAATTTGGCTTGCCCTTACTCATAGGAAGGACATGCTGTGTAAACTGGTGTTGCATCTATGTATTTTGACCAGTTCAATTAGTATTTTCAACTGTAGTTCCATCTATACTTGGTAGAACATTTCTAGGCCTTAATTTTCAGCTTGGTTGTGATAGTTAATAGTATAACCCTGCTATTGTTGTTTAGTTTACTGTAGTGGGTTGCAAAATTTCTAGAATTTCAAGGTTAATGCCACTTCTGTGCATATCATGTGCTATTGGCGCTGCATGAGTTTGCTAAATATTAGATGATGGACTTTTCTATTTTCATGCCAGTTTGTTTGTTTGTTTTTTTGTTGTTTTTCGGTATTCACTTGCAAACTACAGTTTCTATCTTGGACAAAGGTGGGTCATGATATATTGATGAGTACTGCGAGCCATGTGGTCCCTATGAAGAAAAATCCTATAGCCAATTAGATGGGATTATGGCTTGGTTGAATAGGTTCTCTTACTGAACAAAGCTATGGACCATCTAATTCATGATAGAGGATGTGTAGTAGTTCCCAATATGGCTGTTTGGTGGATACCATGCACCCTGCTATTAAACAGAGTCTAGGTAGGATTGTGTCCTTGTGCTCTCTGATTGCTGTCTCTGGAGATGTCATCTGTTTCACTATACTGGAACCTTTGTTAGAATCTTGGATCACTCGTTTTTGACCAAATTTTGGTGCCTAGGGTTGGGTTAATGGCCTTTTTTTTT
>QANW01008701.1:83546-182959 GCA_003254865.1 Dryas drummondii | reverse complement strand
TCCTTTAAGTGGTTCAATAAACAATGTAGAAACTGCATGCATGCATACCCAAATTTTTGACTAAGTTCAACTTGGAGAAACTGCATCTTTGATGTTTGAGAGAGAGGTATTTGAAATTAATGTGAAAGTTAGAGTGGAGAACCTCTGAAAACCTCTGCTGCTTTGTGTCATATTGTTACTATATATTATTAATTTGAAACAAGGTTGCAACTACAGGGAGAAGGAATATTTGGTGCTTTTCTTATAGTGTGGTCTCTTTTCAAGGATAAGCAATTTTCTTAAAAGCACACATATGCATGAAGCAAGGAAATGGGAGGGTTGTTAGGCAGCAACTCATTTTCTAGTGCTGCTATTGTCCATTCAACTACTCTGACTTGCTTTTATTCTTTATGCATATGCATGTTTAGTTGAAAATTGAGATTAATAAGGCATGCATGTATTCAGTATATAGAACTTATGAGATCAATGAATTTGTGATTAAATTAAAGAATATATGTTCCTTTGATGTTTTCAGTGGTCCAATATGAAGACCAAGCGAAGCGGATACACACAAGATCAAATAGATGAGTTGCGTGTGGAATGGGGAGATTTTCTGAACAATTATCTTTAGACCGACAAGTTAATTGGTAGGTGGTGTGCATTTTGCCTTTTTTGTGGATAGAAGAAAGCTGTCGTGCATGCTCATTTTTTGTAAAGCATGGAACAAGATTGAAGATTTGGTGCTTTTAATTAGATCATACATGCTGCCATGACTATTTTGTAAAGGATGGCAGAATTGAAGATAGAACTAGCTAGCTAGCTAGACATAGTGCTGATTTGCAGATTAATTAGGCTAGGTGCTGTCATGTTATTTTGTACATGTGGGCAGCGTTTGGTACATTGTTTTGGTTTTGTAAAGGTCTTAACAAGCAGGGTTTAGGCAATATTGCCTTAGTTATTAGGCTGGTGGCATGGTATGTTTAGACCTCTACAAAACAAAAAATATATATATATATAGTTATCTTGTTGGATATTTGTATTGTTATTGGTGATTATGTACATGTAGGCAGCTTTGAATATTGTTATTAGTGATTATTGAAATATATGGAATGAGAATGCATGGAAGATTTTATGGCTGCACAAATTTATGTACAGGCTCAAATTTATGTATTCATATCATTTTTTAGGTGAAAAAAAACTGATATAGCAAGTTGTATTCCAATTTTCTTTTGTGAAATCGACATACTAAACGATAGCAGTTTTAGACTAATAATTGATATTTTATAACTCTTTGATATCAGGTTCTTTCTCAGATCTGATATAAAAACAATATTTAGATATCAGAACCTATTACATACCTGATATTGATATCAAGATTATATATATCAGATTCTACTATAGACCTGATATTGATACTATAATTTTATATCATATTCTACCTCAAACTTGATATTGATATCGAGTTATATGTCAGTATTAGTATCCAATACGATATCTATTGACCAATTCTGTTGGTACTTGGATTTTATAGATATCAGAAATAATATCAAATTGGATATCCATTTTGTATTTCGGATATCAGGTTGAAAAAGAAAAATGATATAATAAACAATGTTTACATATCAGTTTAAAACTGATATCTAAAATACCATACATTAGATATCACGACGCCCTATATCAGACGGCTACCCAAATAGATATCAGTCCACGACTGATATCTATCGACATTTTTCTTGTAGTGGTGGGTAATGGCTAAAGAGGAAAAAATGTTTCAAAGGCACGTAAAAGTTTATGCTTTCCTTAAGACTTTATTTGCCGCACAACAAGAGTGCAAAGGGGATATGCAAATAAGCCTAGCAATATACTAATGTTGGTCTGCGTTATGCACAACCGAAGACCAACCCAACACTCAAATGAAGATTTTCAAGAGACTCAAGATTCCTAGTAATTGTTTCTACAGTATAACAATAACTAGATGTTTTTCTACAATAAAAATTATAGTGAAGCTTGTTAGAAATCTGAAAGGAAATGAAAGCACAAGATACAAGTGAGGAATTAAAATTTTTTGGGTGTTTATAATGTGCAGAGAATCATCTCTTAATTTATATAGAGATTATGTACCTTTTCTAAATGGTGTAATACCTCTTCAGATTTTTGGATTACCACTCTTTACTAAGAGTTGTCAATTGCAGCCAATATTAATGGCTATTAGATTGCTCTATAATTTTGATCAAAAGCCATCTACACAAAGCCCAATCGATACCATTTAAAAGGTACCTATTGCAGTGCAATTTACTTCTTAGATATACCCATACATAATCCAAGAGGTACAAAATATCCAAGAGGTGCATTCTTTGTTCTGCACCGTTTGAATTTCAAACTCCATGGCAAGCAGTTATTATAAGCCACCGTTTCTATTCCTCTCACTATCCTCTGGTCTTTATATTATGAAAATATAAAACCTCTCTAATCACTCTCTCTCTCTCTCTCTCTCTCTCTCTCTCTCTCTCTCTCTCTCCCTCTTTCTCTCTCTCCCACCCTATGGGAAGTGCGTGGGTTCTAATTATAGCATTTGTTGTTATTGGTTTATCTAGTGAAAGTTGTAATGCTAAGGCCTCGCTTGATGCATATGATTAGATAAGATATGATAAATGACTAAATTTATGTATATTCAAGGAAGAAGCTTCTAACTTGAAGAAAGAAGATGAGAAGAAGATGAACTAATCATAAGGGAAACCGTATCCCTTCCAATCACCCCAAAAATGGTGCGATTAGTAAGGATAATTAAGTTTCCCCTCATAGCTAATCCATCTTTTTTCCATTTTCTTCCTCCAAGTTAGAAGACACCCTTTCTTTGAACACACATGAATCTAGCCATTTATCCTATCCAATTCATTCTTATGCATCAAACTAGGCCTAAGTGTACGTACTCCTTCTTCTTGCGGCAATATCCAAAACATAAGCCACCCTTTTTGACTAAAACATGATTCAAAAAACTGTGGAAAATCAAGGAACGAACTGTCTTGTGAGAACAACATTACGTACAGTATTACACCTATATACTAGAAAGTACTACGTACAGGCAATCAACTACAAATACTTGACAATCCGAGTTGTAGATTGATCCAGGCCTTGACATGAACAATTGCTCCTCCATTGCTCATTATTCTCTAAGCCCTTCTAACTTCAATTTTCCAGAGGATCCATATGTGCCATTATGTGCACCTGTAACTTTCTTCAAGTGTGCAAATCTAGTGAATTCATCTCTTTATCTGGACATTGCTCATGCATGCGTTAATGTCAGTAGTAATGATACTTCAATGTTAGTAGTAATGCTACTTCTTTGTCCCAAACAAGGACATATATATGGCAATGTCAAGGTTGGCAATACAAGCGTTTCAAATTTGAAGGACAGGTGCAGTATATAGTGGACGACGTCCATGTCCTTGTTATCCAATAATGACTACAATGCTTTTTATGAACGCATACACAATGCACTGGTGTACGAGTTTGTACTTCGATGGTACTATCATATCAATTAATTTTTGCAGTTGAAGAAATAGGAGATCATCAACTAGTAATTTTTTGCAAGATAGACCTAGAGGTGTGTGAATCCCACATAAACATGTACATAGATACATGCGTACAAATATATATGTTGATGCAAAAATCCGCTTAGTGATGCAATCAACTTAAAATGGATGATCTGGTTGATGAGTAAGCCTTACTGGAAGATGATTAAGACGATAAGTAGTGATGAAAAAAATCTTGTTGGATTGTTGGTTGATATTGATGAGATCTTCCTGCATGAACAAAGGTCAAAGAAGATAGGACCGGTGATGAAGTTAGTGAAGTGTAATGAGGATATTTGAGCAAGAACAAGTAAAAACAAATGATGAACTTGAGAGAATATGGAAGAAAGAAGTAAGATCTTCTAAGTTATTCTCAAGTGCTTGTGTGTAATTTGTAGGGTTTTTTTGAATCCCTTCTTCATGCATATAAGTTGTTTATATAGGCAAAGAAGAGGTAAAAGATATTATACCTGTATGAAGATGAATGGAGGAGGAGATGCCACGTCACCAGTCAGGAATAGTAGCATGCACAACTACCAAGCCATTTTGCATTCAATGTTGTATTGAATATAAGCATGGCTTGCATGGTATGATGGAATGCCCTAATAGTCATGGCTAAGAGCTGGGTTGTCAAATTTGACAGGATGTCATGTCAAGTGCACTTTAGTATGGCGGTTCATCCCAACTGAATGGCAGTGGAAATGATGAAGCCGAGCCGAACATATATGCCAATATCTCCATTTGTTGATGTGAAAACTTTGGGTGATTGGATCGGGAAGATTTTTAGGAGTGAACTGAGCAGGACTGATCATATAAAGGTGTAGACATTCTCCAAGTGTGAAACAACTATGTTTGAAGAACCAAGTTTGATAGGATTGCACCTGGATCTGAGTCGAATTGAAGACGTCTGGAAAAGATGATCTCTTGAGTTTGATGTATTTTAATGTTGGTTCAGATTAGATAGTGCAACCTGAAAGTCGATGCTGAACCCAATGGTGCATACTGTAGCGTTCCTGAACTGGCATGATGACATGGATAGCTTGGTTTGACCAAGTTGACCGTTAAAAAGTCATAACAGAAAATGGGACCCAATATGTCACGTGTTTGATTGTAATTGGTTGTTGAATCCATGTGGATTTATCCACAAACAATATATATATTTCTATATATAGTCTTTCATTGGATACCCTTGTACTCCCTTTACAATTTTGGATCCATATATATGTTTAATTTAGATGAACTGGCTGATTTCACATCACACTCTTTTCTTTTTCAATGTCAACAGGCGGCGGAGGAGGAGGAGGAGGAGGAGGAAGACAAAGATGAGTAAGAGGAGGAGCATCTAGAGATATTGAACCTATTTTTGGTGCCAACATTTTTTGATGGTACACCTATACCTAATCCAAATTTATTTTGTTTGGAACCTAAACCAGTTGCCTCCCTTTCGTGGATTATTTGTTTTGGCACCTTCAATGATTTTAGGGATAAAATTTCCAATATGTTTGAAACTAGCTAGAATTAGAAGAAAGTTCAGGGAGAATCTAGAAATGGGGCTGTTGTGGAGAGAAATATATGACAAGGTCATGATTATCAGCTTCCACAACCATTAGCACTGATAGAGTAAGCACAACAAAAACTCTCATTACCATCATCATTAATATCACCACAAGTTCCTGTTGGGCTCGTCTAAGTTTTAGAGACTTAATGTGACCCACAATCAAGTTTTCTAATAAAAATAACTAGGCCCATATATACATGTGTTATTGTAAACACTTGTGTTAAACATAATAGCAGACCGTTGAGGTGAGAAAGAGTCAAACTACCTTTTACATTTAGGACTCTAGTAGTGGGTTGAGGAGAGATTTCAGCTGAACCACTTTCCTTGATGGTAGGAACAGATATTAGTCAGTTGATTTCCACGTTCATTTCAAAAGGGTCTCTGGTCTAGCTTATATATATGCCTGTGTATACCATCAATAAGGCACTCAAGTAATCTATAGGCCAGAAGATCTTTTGAAATAGAGATTAGTTCTTAGGCAAACATAGTATTTGGTTGTAATCATCAGGGGACTGTTTTTTCACGACTTGGACAACAATGGCTGGAGGTAAACTCACTTAACTTCTGCTGTGCAATTCGTATTGCTTTTATTCCAGTTTATATTTCTTATATTTGGTATCAGAGCCACCTTCAGTTCATATTGTTCAGTATAAAGTCTTCATCAATGTTTTCTTGTGATTATATGCTGGAGAGATATTCTTTCTAGAAGCATGCAGTAGATCTCTTATTGTGTAATTGTACTCAATTAATTGAAATATCTATTTTATGTTGATCTCTTGTTGATAAAATCAATTCTAAGTTTATAAGTTATAATAGAAAGAAAGTTTAAATTGGACTATGAAGGTTTATTGATGTTGTAATAAGGATTGTCGACATTTATCTAAGAATAGCCACAACATCTTGAGATTATATGTTTATGGATTGTTTTTGTTTTCTTATAACATCAATAAATTGCGATTAATTCATTTGAATAAGTGCTCTACCCCACAGGGAAGTAATTATTTATGTCTTAATTGGAATAGAATAGTGTGATAGGTATCAAGATAGAAAATTACTAAACCCACAGGCATGAAATTTTTATTTTTGATGCTTATGCTCACTAGTTTTATTAATGAAGTTTATGTAAATTCTATGTCAGAAGCCTCTACCCACAGGAAGGTATGAATTTACATTTGTTCACCAATCAGTAAATCTAAATTTCATAGCAAATAACCTGTATGTTTCTTTGAATTAATTTGCAGTTGTTCCTGTTTTTGATTCTGCTCGTGTACCTATTTTGTGTGGTGACAACTTTTCTGATTGAAAAAAAAAAGGTTCTTTTAGCTTTGGGATGCATGGACCTTGACTTGGCACTTCGAGAGGAACAACCTCCTTTGCCCACAGATTTAAGTTTGTCAAGTGAGAAGGCTCTGTATGAGAAGTGGGAGCGATCTAATCGCTTGAGTTTGAATCTCATCAAGTCTCATATTAGCAAGAGCATTAGGGGTTCAATTCCAGAGTGTGATATGGTGACAGATTTCATGAAGGAAATTGAAGAACAATTTTTGAAATATGACAAGGCACTTTCTAGCACCTTGATATAGAAACTTTCAGGAATGAAGCATGACAATTCCAAAAGTGTGCGTGAGCACATCATGGAGATGAGAGACATTGCTGCTCAACTAAAGTCCTTAGAGATAGACATCTCAGAGTCATTCTTGGTCAATTTCATTCTCAATTCTCTTCCAACTGAATATGGGGCATTCAAAGTGTCATACAATACACATAAGGAAAAATGGTCAACTAATGAACTTTTGAACCATTGTGTTTAGGAAGAAGAGAGATTGAAACATGAGAAACTAGAGACTGCTCATCTAGTGACTGATGTGAAAGGAAAAGCCAAGAAAGGCAATGGTGTCTCCCAAGTGAGGAAGGAAAGCAAAGTGTCAATGAAGAAACCTTTTGATAAGGACACTTGTTTTTTTTGTAAGAAAAAGGGATACATGAAGAAGGATTGCCTCAAGTATAAGAAATGGCTCGAGAAAAAGGGTAATCTATTTTCTCTTGTGTGTTATGAATCTCATTTTGTTGATGTTCCTAATAATACATGGTGGATTGATTCTGGTGCTACAATTCATATTTCCAATATCATGCAGGGATTTCTAAGCCTAAGGAAACCGAAGGGAAATGAACGAAGCATCTATTCCGAAAACCGGATGCGTTCAAGTGTGGAGGGCGTTGGGACCTTTAGAATAATTTTGCAATCTAGTTTCTGTTTAGATTTGGAAAACACCTTTTATATTCTTTCATTCTCTAGAAATTTAGTTTCTATTTCAAAATTAGCACCTTTGGGTTTTAAGTTTGTATTTGAGGATTCAGCTTTCAATTTAATAAAGAATGGTTTTTCTATTGGAAGTGGTTTTCTAACTGATGGTTTGTATAAGTTTAATTTAGATCCTACCTTTGAAGGCAATCTTTTAACCAACATGCATGATGATATTGGTACCAAACGTATTATTATTGATGAACATTACCAAACGTATTATTATTGATGAACATTCCTCTAAACTTTGGCATAGGAGATTGGGACATATCTCCATAGAGAGAATTAAGAGATTGATAAATAATGGAATATTATCATCTCTTGACTTCAATGATTTTGGTACTTGCGTGGATTGCATTAAAGGCAAGCAAACCAACAAATATACCACAAAAGGTGCCAAAAGGAGTTCTCAATTACTTGAGATCATACACACAAATATCTGTGGTCCATTTCCCACTCCTTGTCTAAATGGTCAGAGATATTTTATCTCATTCATTGACGATTATTTAAGATTTATGTATCTTTATCTTCTTTATGATAAGGCAGAGGCACTAGATGCTTTCAAAACATATAAAGCTGAAGTAGAGAAACAAAAAAGAAAGAAAAATCAAATGTGTAAGGTCAGATAGAGGTGGCGAATATTATGGTAGATACACAGAAAAGGGACAAATGCTTGGTCCATTTGCTCAATTCCTTGAAAAAGAAGGCATTGTTGGACAATATACAATGCCTGGCACACCTCAACAAAACGGTGTATCTGAAAGAAGGAATCGAACACTTATGGATATGGCAAGAAGTATGATGAGCAATTCTAATCTTCCTTTATTTTTGTGGAGTGAAGCCTTAAAAACTACTGTATATGTTTTAAATAGAGTTCCATCTAAAGCCGTTCCCAAAACACCTTTTGAAATTTGGAATGGATGGAAACCAAGTTTAAGACATTTACATGTATGGGGCTGTCCTGTTGAGGTGAGGGTTTATAATCCACAATTAAAGAAATTGGACCCAAGGACAGTGAGTGGATTTTTTATAGGCTACCCTCCCAATTCTAAGGGATACAGATTTTATTGTCCTTCTCACACACCAAGAATTGTTGAAGAAAGAAATGCTAAATTTCTTGAGGACCTAGAGTTGAGTGGGAGTGGATTACCTCGTAATATAGAATTTGGGGAAACAAATGAACCCATTGGGTCTTCCTCAAAAGAAGATGAATTGGTTATTTTTCAAGAAAATCCATTAATGGATATTACTGAAGAACAACCGATTCAAGAGGGACCACTTCATATGGAACAAGTTCATGAAGAACCTATTGCCTAAAATTTACAAAACGTAAATGAGGAGGTAGGTGTCAGGAGGTCTGCAAGAATAAAAAGACCAGCAATTTCTAAAGATTATGTTGTATACCTACAAGAGTGCGATTATGATGTTGGACTAAAGAACGATCCAAGTTCATTTTCATAAGCCATGATAGAAGAAAATTCTAATCTCTGGTATGATGCCATGAAGGGTGAAATGAAATCTATGGCTAAAAATCAAGTCTGGGATTTAGTTGTGTTACGTGATGGAAAATCAACCATTGGTTGTAAATGGGTCTACAAGACCAAAAGAAATGCATCAGGGAATATTGAACGATATAAAGCTAGACTTGTAGCCAAAGGTTTCACTCAAAAAGACGGTATTGATTACCATGAAACCTTCTCTCCAGTTTCTAAGAAGGATTCATTTAGAATAAATATGGCTTTGGTAGCTCATTTCGATTTAGAGTTACACCAAATGGATGTGAAAACGGCATTTTTAAATTGGGATCTTGAAGAAGTGGTATATATGAATCAGCCAGAAGGTTTCACAAATGATGAAGAAAGTCATTTAGTTTGCAAATTAAAGAAATCCATATATGGACTTAAACAGGCCTCCCGCCAATGGTATTTAAAGTTTCATGATGTGGTCATTTCATATGGCTTTACTGAAAATATCGTTGATCAATGCATATATCTTAAGTTTAGTGGGAGTAAATATATTTTCTTAATTCTATATGTGGACGACATTTTACTTGCAAGCAGTGACTTAAGTTTGCTACATGAGACAAAGAATTTCCTTTGCCAAAACTTTGATATGAAGGATATGGGTGAAGCCTCCTATGTTATTGGCATAGAGATTCACAGAGACAGATCTCTAAGAACGTTAACTTTGTCTCAAAAAGCCTACATTGAGAAGATTTTGGAGAGATTCAGAATGAAAGATTGTTCACCTTCCGTAGCACCCATTGTTAAAGGGGACAAAATCAGCTTGAGTCAATGCCCACAAAATGATTTGAAACGAGAGCAAATGAAAAACATACCTTATGCTTCAGCTGTTGGCAGTATAATGTACGCACAGGTATGCACAAGACCTGACATTGCATATGCAGTTGGAATGTTGGGTCGATACCAAAGTGATCCAGGAATGGAACATTGGAAGGCTGCCAAGGTCTTACGATATTTGCAAGGAACCAAAGATTATAAGCTTACATACAAACACACCGATTATTTGGAAGTGATTGGATATTCAGATTCGGACCTTGCTAGATGTGTAGACACAATGAAATCTACTTCAGGATACGTTTTCCTTTTGGCTAGTGGTGCAGTATCTTGGAGGAGCATTAAGCAAACTCTAGTTGCTTCGTCTACCATGCAGGCAGAGTTCATCGCTTGCTATGAGGCTACTATACAGGCTTTATGGATGAGGAATTTTATCACAGGTATAAGGATTGTCGATTCAATAGCAAGACCTTTAAAAATTTACTGTGATAATGAGGCTGCCGTTTTCTTCTCTAAGAATAACAAGTCTGGGAGCCAAAATAGGCATATTGATACAAAATATTTGGTTGTCAGACAACATGTCAATAGAAAAGAAATCTTCATTCAGCATATAAGTACTGAGTTAATGCTAGCAGACCCCATGACTAAAGGATTGCCGGCAAAATTGTACAAAAGTCATGTGGAAAATATGGGACTCATTAGCTCTGCTTATATTTAATCTATTGTTTGACAATTTCAATTTTTTCTTGGAGAATAATGTAATTTTGTTTTGTGCGCAATAAAGAATACATTTTGAGTTGATCTATTGAGATCATTATAGTTTGGACCTTGAATGGCTTGTTAAGTTATTCGTAGAATTCTAAAATGCTCTTTTAGGATGTATCTTACATTGTAATACATGGAAGGGAATGTTTGCTAATCCATCAGACATAACCGCCATGATTCATGTATTGAGAATTCCAGTCTGAGTAATAAAGTCTACATTACTAGTTGATTTGGTAGTTTCAGTTCATGGCCATGTTATGTCTTACTCACCTGTAAAGATTATATGTTTGTATATTGTGGCTCAAGTGGGAGACTGTTGGGCTCGTCTCTGTTTCAGAGACTTAATGTGACCCACAATCAAGTTTTCTAATAAAAATAACTAGGCCCGGCCCCATATATACATGTGTTATTGTAAACACTTGTGTTAAACATAATAGCAGACCGTTGAGGTGAGAAAGAGTCAAACTACCTTTTACATTTAGGACTCTAGTAGTGGGTTGAGGAGAGATTTCAGCTGAACCACTTTCCTTGATGGTAGGAACATATATTAGTCAGTTGATTTCCACGTTCATTTCAAAAAGGTCCCTGGTCTAGCTTATATATATGCCTGTGTATACCATCAATAAGGCACTCAAGTAAGCTATAGGCCAGAAGATCTTTTGAAATAGAGATTAGTTCTTAGGCAAACAGAGTATTTGGTTGTAATCATCAGGGGACTGTTTATCACGACTTGGACAACAATGGCTGGAGGTAAACTCACTTAACTTCTGCTGTGCAATTCGTATTGCTTTTATTCCAGTTTATATTTCTTATAGTTCCCCCTAACAATCTTTTCTATGACTTATGGCTCACTCTTTAATCGTTACTTCCAAATAAATAGAAAAACAACATTCATAAAGATGCTCTATCTGGATTTAATTGATAGAATTATCACTCTTTTCTATGGCTTATGGCTCACTCTATTTGGATCTGATAGAATTCTCATCATGAGATGGTAATGTAAAAATTTAGGAAGTGCATTGCTTAAATAGCCATAAAATATAGCAAATGCTCCCTCAAATTGACCAATACTTTCAACCAATTGAAATGTATAGTCTTCGATAGGATACTCGTGCAATCCCTTTACCATTTTGACTCTAGATGTTAAATTTACATTACAAGAATGATTTGACATTATAATCTTTCTTTTTCAAAATTAGGAGGAGGAGGGGGAGGGCGAGGAGGAAGATGAGGAGAAGGAGGAGGAGGAGGAGGAGGAAATGGAGGAGTATCTAGTGATATATATTGAACCTCTTTTTTGTGCCAAAATTTTTTATCGTACACCTGTACCTAGTCCAAATATATATTTTTTTTTTTGGAACCTAAACCAGGTGCCTCCCCTTCGTGCAAAATTTTTTTGGCACCTTCTATGATTTTAGGGATTAAATTTAGAATATGTTTCAAGTAATCTTCACTAGAATTAGAAGAAAGTGAAGGGAGAATTCGAGAATGAGACTGTTGTACGTGGAGAGAAATACATGACAAGGTCTTGATCATTAACTGCCACAACCATGAACACGGATAAAATAAGCATAGCAAAAGCTCTCATTACCATAATCATTATGACAATAAGTTTCCCCTTAAAATCTTTTCCTTGCAAATATGTAGAAAAGCAACATTCATAAGCAAATAAAGAAAACTCTTTATTTAGTCATTTTTTAAATAATTTGAGAAATTTCTAATTTGAGATGACTCTTCGGTGCCTCTTACAAAAAAATGAAGTTGATATTGTCTTACAATTAAGCGACTTACTTTGGCTTTCGGTTAAGGGTTCTCACTATATATATGTGTTCTTTGGTATCTTAATCTTATTGGACAAAAATGGTGATGATATTGTTCCTCCATTGATCAAGAATTTATATTTTTGGGAAGTATCATGATCCTCCAATAAGTAGGGTTTCAATTGTTTCAAATGAACGATTAACAATGATTGGTAATTAATTATGGTATTTTATAGTATCAATTTTTAGATATACACCCAAGAGGCATATACAACTTTGGGTATAACTGAAGGGGTTTTCAATTTTAATTTCAACTCATTTTTATTGATATATATATATATATATATATCAAGAATGCTTTAAAACTAAATGGTTAGCAAGTTAATACAAAGCTAACTACCCTGTTAGGCCCACTGCACAATGTAATCTCAAAATCCAAACCATCTATTTTTGAGGCACTACTTCAAATATCATCTCTATAAAAAATCTCCAAAATCGGAAGTCATTTAGCCATTTGTTTATGATAACAATTATTTATATGCTTTTATTGAATACAATGATCGTCTATTTATTTGATCATAATTAGATGATTAAATGATTTCTAATGTAATTCATTTTTATAATGATGATTTTTGAAGTATAACCTAAAAAATAGACCGTTTGGATTATGAGATTAGTTATGTAGTATGCCCAAAACATAGTTAGTTTCGTATTAACTTAGGGTAAGTTTGGTATTGCTGTGAGAAAAAACAGCTGTGAAATAAAACAGTTGTGAAGTAAAGTCAGCTGTAAAGTAAAGCAGTTGAGTGTTTGGTAAACTATGTTTTCAAAAGTGTTGTGAATGTAAAAAACAATATCAAACTATTTGGTAAATGTTAATGTAAAAGTGTTGTGACTGTTATAATTACTAAAATGAACATGAAGCTGAAAGTGTATTTCACTTATTTGTTTGGTAAAACTAAAATATTTTTTTACTTATTTTTTAAATTTGTGGCTACAAATTTTTATTAGCATTAATTTTTTTAAGAACAACATTATTAAATAAGTATTCATATTATTTTTTTAAGTATATTATAATTTTAATCGTACAAATAAAATATCATAATTAATTATCACAATATAAAATATAACTAATAATGGACATATTTTTTAATTTAAAATAAACAAATAAAAATTATAGAAATCAATAAGGGTAGTATAGATAAAATAAAATATTTATTGTTGTTGTGATTTACTGCAGTTTTCAAAAGTACTTAGAAACCTGCTTTCTGTTTTTGCTGTGGGGAGTTGAGAATTGTGAGAGAAAACATTTTTTTATTTTTTTACCAAACACCAAAACTGCTATAGGTGATTGAGAATTGTCATTCACAGCAGCTTTTGGGTCCTCCACCGCAATCCCAAACGGGGCTTTATTAACTAGTTAACTTTAGATCACTCCTATATATATCATGCACGGTGGATTACTTTCTTTTTATCGGATTTGCTAAGTTAACTCAAATACTCAGCATCCTCATATTGCCCTTGTGTTTTAAAATGATAACTTTTAATCTTGAATTAATAAATATCGTATATACTCTAAGCACTTTCCAATTAACAATTATGATTATGACAATTGAATTATTTTCATTTTAGTTTTATATATCTAGCTTCTTTGAAACTTTTAAGAACAAGCTAAATAACTTTCTTGTTAGTCTTAGTGGTGGAATTGATATCTTAGTCTTAAAGCGTTTTGTCTTATTGATTTCTATTTTAATTTACTGTTTACTTTCTTTAGTTATTTTTAATTTCAAATAAATGAAATTTTGTTGAATTAGTTAGGTGATAATTTCAAAACTTCTTAAGATTAATTTTTAGCATAAATTCAATTTAGACACATAACTATATAAGTTATTTCAACGGGGTCCATGAACTTTAAAATATTTCAAATATACACCCGATCTATTATCTAAATTGAAAAATGAATTTATGTACATTGATTCGTTGAGAGATAAGTTAAATGACAGCTTGACTTTTGCTGACCGGGATTACTTGACGATGTGGCGCTATTTCAGCAAACATTTTCTGCCAAATGAGCGACACAGGCCCACAATTTAATAATAATAATAGAGAGAGAGAGAGAGAGAGAGTTTGTGGGCCCGTGTCAAGGGTTAGGTGGACCCGTGTCGCTCATTTCCCGTCAAATGAGCGACACGGGTCCACCTAACCCCTGACACGAGTTCACAAACTCATCATCTCTTTCTCGCTCGTTGAACACAAGTGAGAGATTTATATTTGAATTTGAGGGAAAACGTGATGTTTTTGGGAGACTAAATGGTTAAGAGAGCGTCAAATGAGCGACACGGGTCCACCTAACCCCTGACACGAGTCCACAAACTCATCATCTCTTTCTTGCTCGTTCAACACAAGTGAGAGATTTATATTTGAATTTGAGGGAAAACGTGATGTTTTTGGGAGACTAAATGGTTAGGAGAGCGTTCGACGAGCGGGAAAGAGGTGATGGTTGTGTGAGCTCGTGTCAAGTGGGCATGTGTTGCTCATTTGGCAAGAAATGTATGCTGAGTTGGTACCACGTCGCCAATTAATTCCCGTTAGCAAAAGCCAAGCTGACATTTAACTGATCTCTCAATAAATTGATGGACGAAATTTTATTTTTCAATTTACATAATAAATCAGGTATATATTTGAAATATTTGAAAATTCGTGGACCCCATTGAAATAGCATATATAGTTATATGTCTAAATTAAATTTATGCCTTAATTTTTTTTACCTGCCTCGTAAATGTAAAATACCACTTGCAAAGAAACACTTTCCTTTCAAGTAGGATGGTCAAAGAGGAGATTGGTCGCAATGAAAATGTGGGAAATAGAGGGTGCTTCTCGAGAAAAAGTGTGGCGTTCCAAAGTGCGAGTGTATAACAGTGGAACCCTGTTTAAGGATTCCAAAAAATATAATAACCGTCCCCAAACATTATTGATGCACGAGCATAGGGGTCTAATCAAGATTACCCAAGCCACAAGTTATATATCTCAAAGATTAAGATTACCCAAGCCATAAGTTATCTCAAAGATTATTTCCATTAATTGTGATTTTTTACCAAATTAGTACGTAATGTAATATTTCATATTATATTTTCTTAATTGTTTTATTTTCTCTGAGTTATTCTACAAAAATATTGGAGGTGTCTCGCATAAAGTTGATGTCTATAGTTTTGGAATGTTGTTAATGGAAATGACAAGTAGAAGGAAGAATTAGAATGCATTGGTAGAGCATTCAAGCCAAATTTACTTCTATAAGGGTGTACGGTTAATATAACAAGGGAAAAGAGTTGGAGATGGACGATATCACAGAAAATGAAAAGAATTGAAAATATTAGAACAGATGGTTATAATATATTGCCTTGTGGTGTATACAAATGAAACCAAGCGATCGTCCTTGAATGAACAAAGTCATAGAGATGCTCGAAGGAAATATTGAATGGCTAAAAATGCCTCCCAAGCCTTAATTTCTTATGTCCAGAAGAGATCCCCTAAGGTGATTTTCAATGTAATCCGAATTCAATATGTTCTAATACGGAGCTAACATGCATGGACTCTATCAGCTAAGTGATGAGCACTTGAGAGGAATGAATCAGTTTGAATCTCAATCCAATATGTTCTATTACTATACTCATTATAACTAATATGATATGTAATTAAAGGTTACCATGGTTTTCTGGTGCCTTCGATATCAAGCATAGGTCCTATGAAATTTTACTTAAGGTAATTCTCAAAGTGATTTGGTACAGCCAGTAAGCAGAGTTTACAAACTAGAGATCAACTATTGACCTATTGTAGACTGGACTATTTCCACCCAGCAGTACGCTCTAATGAACCCTGGGCCCTGGCCATGCACCATCTTCATCTAATACGAAAATGAGAAGGTACCAAGGATAAAATATACTAAGCTGATGGAGTAACTTGAAGGAAAAAATAGAAAATAATCTGAAAAATTCTCACTATCTTATAGTCTTAAATCAGAAACTTGAAAGAGAAACAGATTTGAAGCGCCGCAATGGGAATAATTTCAACTTTGAAGAGCTCTAAAATTCAGTGAACCTTCTTGATCAGAGCTATCATTTCATTTAATTTCATTTAAAGGAACTATTACCTTTCTTAATTTTACATATACAAGTGTGTATAATAGACATATTACTCTAACTCAGCAATTGCTTCTAACTGAATGTTTAGATTTCTTGCAGGCGTACTTGCATTTGTTCCTGCAGGACCTGTAGAGGCAAAAGGATTGGGAGGCATGGTTAAGTTTTCTCCTCCTTCCAACATCTGAACCACCGTTTTCATTGAAGGACGATCCACCGGGAGCCATTGGATGCACCAGAGCCCTACAATTGCAAGTTTCTTTGGAATTTTAGCATCTCCTTCTTCCCCAATATGGATCCGTAGGTCTTCTCCTTCTTCTAACAGAGTATAGATCCATTCTGGGTAGTAAACTTCATTTGTGGTCTCTGTGGTTGGACCAATATTCTTCCTCCCTCCTACCATCTCAAGCAACACCATTCCGAAACTATAGACATCAGACTTATAAGACACATTTCCAAAGTTTCTGGAGAACACCTCAGGTGCAATGTATCCCATGGTCCCCCTAGCTGTAGTCATTGACACTATACTTTGATCCTTGGAACATAACTTGGCCAAACCAAAATCAGAAATTTTTGGAGTGAAGTTGTGGTCTAGCAAAACATTATGGGGTTTGATGTCAAAATGCAGTATTCGTTGATCGCATCCTTGGTGAAGATATTCGATTCCTTTGGCTATGCCTAGAGCAATATCTTGCAACTTATCCCAGCCAAGGAAAGAATTCTTATTATCCGCTGATGAAATGAAATCCTGCAGCGAGCCATTGGGTAAGAATTCATAAACAAGAGCTCGTCTAAATCCATCAGCACAAAATCCAACCATCCGAACCACGTTGACATGGTGGATATGACCCATTGTTCCCACTTCATTTACAAACTCTTCCCCATCTCCCTTTGAACTATTGAGAACTTTCACAGCAACAAAGAATTCGGAAGAAAGCTTTCCCTTAAAAACAGTTCCGTAGGCTCCTTGGCCTAACTTGTCCTTGAATTGATTTGTAATCCTCTTAATATCTGCATATGAATATCTGCTGGGCTTGAGAGCTTTGTAATCCTCTAAAAACTTTTCAATTTTTAATCCATTCTCTTTTTTCTTTCTATTAGAGCTATAGACACGATAGACTGCAATGACCAGTAGTATGAAAGCCAATGAACCCAGGGATGAACCTGCAAATTAATCCTTGAGTAAATATATCGCCAGCGTCATCCAGACATAAAAAAAAGTAACCAGTTACACAACTCACCTGTAGCCACTACTATCGTTGATGGACCTGTAAAACATAATGAGAAAATCATCAGTCTATCATGTTTGTCAATTGTCAAATAAAGTACATGAGCGATTTTTTCTAGTAAACAAATTTTTATAATGAAACTTTTATGGTAACCAGAGAGAGCTACGGTTGCAATAGCAGAAAACCATAAGAATAAGAGTGACAAAACTTAAGACATAGCATCAGAGTGACAAAATACCAGAGAGAACTAAAGCTGCATTAGCGAGACAAAGCAAAAGAGTGACAAAACTTAAGACACAAGGCCAACTAATGAAATACAGGTGGTGTTGGTATTGGGGGAATAAGAATGGATTGCTTGGACAATAGCCTCAAAATAAATAATACTGTCATTGAATTCCTTATTCATATGATACCCATTTTTGTACCAAAGTTTTTGGTCTAGTTTTGGTTTAGCAAGCTGTACCTATATTTGATGCTATGTCATTGGATTCCTTATTCCTATGATACCCATATCTGTACCAAAGTTTTTAGAATTGTGTCTATCTAATTGATTCAGATTCAATTCAAAATATGCAAGCAGAACACTAATCTATCATGTTGAAATAAATGTGAAGCTTGAGCACAATAAATGTGAAACCAAACATATGTTACCCTTACCTGTTTTCCTCAATTCAACACATTCAACTTCACTTTTGGTGCCATTGTTCTTCAATCGACACGTATTGCCCTTTGCTTCACATTGTCCACAATTTGGTTCAGACCATTCCAAATAAAGAAATTGAGATTTATACTGAAAAGATGGAACTGATGAAACATTATACATCTTCGTACATGACAGCAGGGCCAAGTTCTCAATCTGACTGAAAGAACCAACTGCATAGATTTGGTAGCCAGGGCCACTGAAGCAGGGGACAGGCTCATCCAACTCTCTTTCAGCCAAAGAACAATTGAACAAGGTAATATCAGTCATGTGCGCTTTTGAGAAGTGGAAGGGAGAGATTGACATGTTGAAGAATTTCAAGAGCTTCACCAGAAGGCAATTTTCTGGGTCATATATTTGGATTGCTTGAGACTTGTAATCTATGCTTTTGACTAGGAATTTGAATGGGATTGGCAGATCAAGAACTGTCTCTTTCTTCTCATTGCAAGAGAGAACAAACCCAGGATACCCACAATGGTCTGGGTGGCTACCTTTGAGCCTGAAAGGGAAATGGATAGGTGGGCCATGCTTCTCACACTTCAATTCTTTGCAGGGGTTTTGGGTTTCTCCATGGGTTTTGGAGAAAGCCATTAACACTAAGAAGAAGGAAGAGATGAGAGTTTTCTGCATTTCTGAGGAAGTGATGCCCATGGAGGTGTTGTGATGGGGAGCTAAGAATTGTATCTAGATTGAATATATTTGAATGGATTTTTCTGGTAGATCTCATCTCATCACATTGTTCAATTGGCCAATAAGTGTGGAAAGAAAAGTCTGATGAAATTGACATTAAGCCAATAAGGTAATCCGTAATCTATGATACAGTTTGAAATTGGATTCAACTCGGTTTGTGGGGTAGCCAAGGATAGACTAATAAAACTATTGACCGACTTACATCTTTGACTTACAATATTGTTAGTGTTAAACTTACTTTTTCTTTTGGTATCTTTCAAGTTTTATTGTATATGTTTGTTTTTTTGGGAAAATTGCTGTGCAGGGCCATTTATTAGGGAATGTTAACAAAAAACACTTGTATACAATTAAATGACCATATTGTCCATGTATTTTTGGTTTTTGACTAAAAGGTGATACCATGGTGGGGTCTAGTATTTGTCTTTTTCTAAAATTGAAAATTTTGAATGTATTGCTCATAGTGTTGCTCTGGAAAATGAGATGATAAGATTCTTGCTGACTAAGCTTCGATCATATTGTCGATATTGTGGTGCTCTTCATTGGTAAGGTTATTCCAAAATTTTGTGTCATCTTCTTTTCCTTGTATTTTCTGCTCTCTTTGTGAAGTAAGCTTCTCGAAAGCTTTCTGAGTTTCTGTGCTCATACTAAGAATAAGTGCAAATTGATTATTGAGAAACTTTTCTCTAGTGTAGATGCTCATATTATGTTCTTCTATAAGAGTGAGGTTAGGCCATATGTCATCAAACTTATCAAAATGCTCAATTTGTGCTCCTCGAAATCTCTAGATATGCGCAATTGTTGGTGTCCATCTGTTCCCTGGTATTAGAATAACTGATTACTCAATCTTGTCAAAGAGTGCTAGGTGATAAGCTTCAATCATTATGAACTCTGTCAGGGAACCACTATGGAAGAATGCTGAAGAAAACTATGCAAAGCTTATGCCACCTTTTTAGATGTGCTTCTGCTAAAGACTGAAACTTGGGAGAAAATTTCTAGAGATGGTTGTTACTGGAGACATATAACTCACTAAGATAAACAAAATCATTTTAGTAACTTAGGAGTAACTCTAACTATTTCTTGTTTTTGCTTTATGCTTGTAACTGAAATGCCAAGGCTTATAGTCCTGCATGTTAATGCGTGCTATAGTGCTATGCTGATGAAGGGGTTGCGACAGTCACATAATTATGGCTTTGAACAAAAATATGGTGGTACAACTTGAGTGATTATGTCCATGCCTGGTTTAGGGTCAAGAATTGACTGGTATAATGCTTTTTGTAACTCTAGCTGCAATGTTGTTGCTGCTTCTACAAATTTCTTGAAAATGTGCTGTTGGAAATGGAAAGGAAGCTGTCTCATTTTTGCTCCAATTGATGTAATCGTCACCTATGATCTTTGCTGGTGAAACTGGCTCATTAGCCTTTTCTAATATTTGCTCATGGGTTGTGTGAGTTCGAGAAATCTGCTGAATTACTCTATAGTACTGGGCTCAATAGCCTCTTGTGGTCTAATAATTAAATGTTGAAAATGCTGGGATATATAATAATTAATCTTGATGCTGTAATTTCAAGATACGATAATGTTCTATTATACTATTATGATCATTAGTAAGTGTTTCAAATTTCTTTTGTACTACTTGATAATTAAAACACTTATTCTTACTTATCGTATCTTCTTTCTTTTTCTTCCTAGCCGCTGAAGTGCATCCATTTTAGATAGATGAATCTAGTCTATTCAATGAATAGATGAGATAGCATAAAAGAACGGTAGAACCCCTCCTATGCCGCACTCTCTGACTTGGTGAAACCCTTAGGTTTTCATCAATTCTCTTTTCCATCATCTCTCTTCCTCCATAAAATCTTGAGAGAATATGATGGGTCTTGTAGAACACATCTTCATCACCATACCTTTGATGCCATATATACCTAGAAATTAAATATGTTGATCTAGTAGCCAAGATCACTTTTTTCTCATCTTTTCTTCTCTCATACTTGTTGTGGATTAGCTTTAGAGAGATCACACTTGGGGTCTTAAGCCTCTAGCCTAGATGAGAGTTCATCCTCTTGGTGGAGCCAAACCTTGAAGATGGACATGAAATGAATGTATGCCTGTGGATGTGTGCAATCTTGGGTTCTACCCAAGATGGTTTTCAAGGGTAATTTTTCATCCTAATTCTATTTCTAGTTTTTCATGCATGTCTCATCCAACCTAAGGATCTTAGGGCTAAGGAAAAAGGTGATTAAAATTGAGAATGCACCATGCTTCCACACTTAAATGTTTTATTCTAGGTTCACCCACCTTTCCCTTCCAATAGACCCTTGCGAAGAGAGCATTGTGTGTAGTCTACTGAGAAAACAATATCGGAAGAGCTAAAGAAGGGAGAATATAATGAGAGTGACAATGGTGGTAGTTAAACAAGTTATGAAAAGTTGTTAATTATTATTTTATTCTTTTCAAAAGATATGAATCTATGAGCATAAACCCAAATTAATTCAGAATAAAGAGTGCGTAACTGCGTATATAGCAGTATCAAAACCACAATAAGAAAACAAAACATAGATCATACAAAACAAAACAAAACACAAGACTAGTTGGTAAAGCTAGCTAGTTGATGGAATATAATTAATTGTTTAGTGCTCAAGGATTAAATTAAAGGAAAGAAGCTGAAACAAGGAAAAATAATATAAATATAATGACACCAAATATTGTCGAGAACAACAGTATAATATGAACCAATTTGAAAACATATGAAAATTAAATTGAGATCAAAATCCTACAAAATAAATATAACATTGATATATCATACATCATATGTGACTGAAATCTTATATTCGGTCACTGAAATCTAACAACTATACAAGAAATCATCTCCAAACCTAAGGCTTTCACTGCATCTCCTACTATTGACTTATCTCAGCAGGAACCTAGGTCTTTTGGTTCAGCTTCTCGTGTTCCTGAATGGCAACAGGCCATGCTTGAAGAGTTTCAGGCTTTACAAAAACAAGGGACATGCAAGTTGGTGCCTTTGCCTCCTCATAAAAATCTTGTGGGTTGTAAATGGGTTTACAAGCTTAAAAGACATCCTGATGGTACTATTGCTAGACATAAAGCAAGGCTTGTGGCTCAAGGTTTTAGTCAAGAAGCAGGTCTTGATTTTGAGGAAACGTTTAGCCCTGTAGTAAGACATTCCACGGTGCGCATTATTTTGGCTTTGGCTGCTCAGTTTCATTGGTCATTAAGACAACTTGATGTTACAAATGCTTTTCTTCATGGGATACTGCATGAAGAGGTCTATATGGCTCAACCTCAAGGCTTTATTGATCCGGCTTACCCTCAGTTTGTCTGCAAACTTGAGAAGTCTCTCTATGGTCTCAAACAAGCACCAAGAGCTTGGAATGAGAAGTTTACTAGTCACCTACCAGGTTTGGGTTTCAAGGCTTCGGTCGCTGATCCTTCTTTGTTTGTTCGATGTCAAAATCAAACTATTGTTATTCTTCTTCTCTATGTTGATGACATAATTCTGACTGGGAATGATGAAACAGTGGTCCAATCTATTATTGATCAGCTCTCTTCAGAATTTGATATGAAGGACTTAGGTGCATTGAGCTATTTCCTTGGGTTGCATGTTCAATCTTCTTCTGCAGGGATATTTGTCAATCAAGAAAAATATGCAAAGGATCTGCTTGCTAAAGCTGGCATGTCTGATTGTAAGCCTTGTGCATCTCCCTGCCTCCCTCATGTGAAATTGCTTAAACATGCAGGTCATCCTCTTTCTGATCCCACAAAGTTTCGTAGTTTGGTTGGCGGTTTACAATATCTCACATTCACTCGCCCAGACATAGCTTATTCTGTCAACACAGTGTGTCAGTTTATGCATGCACCCACTGACTTGCATTATAAACAGGTCATCCTCTTTCTGATCCCACAAAGTTTCGTAGTTTGGTTGGTGGTTTACAATATCTCACATTCACTCGCCCAGACATAGCTTATTCTGTCAACACAGTGTGTCAGTTTATGCATGCACCCACTGACTTGCATTATAAAGCTGTTCAACGGATCTTAAGATATCTTAAGGGTACTCTTGACTATGGGATCTCTTATCGACCTGGTCCATTGGAATTGAATGCATTTAGTGATGCTGATTGGGGAGGTGAGCCAGATGAACGAAGATCAACTTCAGGATATATTATTTTTCTTGGTGCCAATCCCATTTCATGGTGTTCTAGACTCCAGCCTACTGTGTCACGCTCTTCCACAGAGGCAGAGTATCGGGCCTTGGCTATCACAGCTGCTGAGTTAGCATGGTTGCGTCAAGTATTCTGTGATCTTCATGTGTTTCTTGCTTCAGCTCCTTTACTGCATTGTGATAGTCAATCTGCTATTGCGTTGTCTTCAAATCCAGTATTTCATTCACGTGCATAGCATATTGCTATTGACTATCACTTTGTCAGACAACGTGTTACCAGAGGAGACCTTCATCTTGATCATGTTTCAAGCAATGACCAACTTGCAGATATATTAACCAAAGGACTTCCTTCTCCACAGTTTACTTTTCTTCGTCACAATCTTAAGCTTGGTTCCCCATGCTTAAGCTTGAGGGGGGATGTTAAGTCATGAGGTTAATGATGAGGATTAGTGAGTTATTACTGTCATTAGGCATAGTTAATTAGATATGTTATGATTTGTAATGTGCCTGGCTGTCAAGCAGTTAAGTTGTTAGAACAACTCACAGCCACACATATATAACATATGTAACCCCTGCTGTACGAACACAGTGTGAATAGTGATCAAACAATTTTCTCATTAATTCTCTCTTCCTGCTTTTTCTATTTCTCTCTTTTTCCTCTTCTTCTCTCTCTAGTTTTGCAATCCTAATCTGAATCCTAGCATGGTATCAGAGCTTGGTTATCCGCGTGTAAGGCCCAACGGTCACACGTGCTCCCACGTCACCCAATATAATTTGTTCACGTGTAAGGCTCAAAATATCGCCACACATGCGGGGGCGTGTTGAGAGTAATGTGGAGCAATGTCCCACATCGGAAAACTAAGGCTTAGCATATGTGCTTATAAGTCTTGGGCCTCTCTACCCATTGCCAATTGGTTTTGGGTTGGATGCTCTAATTCTATCAATATCATCTTGGTGACGATAGCCTGGCATTTTGAGTGCCTGTTCAATAAGGTGTTGTGCTGCTTCTGAGGAATTCTTTATTTCTCTAATGGAATCCACAACTTGTTGGTTAGACATGACCTTCCATATGTAAGTTATTTTATACATCATTAGCATACACAACTCATAAGCACAAATCAAATACATATGTATGTAAATCATGTTCTATAAGTCATCATGCTTTCATATCAGGTAACACTCAAATAACACATACCTGATGATGCCATGTCTGATTTGCAGGTATTAGACTAGAAGTCCAGATGCACACCAGCTGCTCGATGATAAGTCACAATGCACAAGTCTTCCTGCCAACACAATGCTTCAGAGCTTCACACGAGATGGGGCAGTGAATGAATAGCTTCCAGTAACTGTGTGGCAGGGGACCTATGCTTTATATAGTGTCTTGAGATCCCGAGTGTCCTCCCACTAAGGTACCTCTCTCTCAATCCTAATTAGACTCCTATATAAAGACTTATTTAGTTATGCTTAGTATACAACATATAGCATTGGTATCCAAGTAATCCTAGTCCATATTGGTTTAGGATTCCATCCTTATGTGGACTGGTTATGTAATGGTTTGAGTTAATCTCCTTATTACTTGCAGCTTAAGTAAAACAATTAGTTGAATCCTAGTAGAACAAGGCCTAATGTCCATGAGCATCTTACATTCTCCCACTTGGACTGGCATTGTTCATGATCAACCACTTACTGATAGTTTTAGCAAGTAACCTGTAGTTGCGCTGGAGATATTAACTAAAACCCAACTTGGATCAACTTAGTCAAGATATAATCACAAACACCAGACTGTGAGAAGTTCTTAGGCTATTTCGTACCTAAACAACTCATAGTCATTGATGATGTAACTATGTCTCACCTCAGTCATAAATACTGAAATTAGTTTTCCAGAATTTGTCAATTCTTTCATAAAACTAATAATAAAAATTTGGTCCTACTGTATGAATTGTCATTCTGTATACAATTCCTGTAAGATCATTTGCAAGACAATTATATATATACATAATCAATTATAATATGCATGCTTATATCTGAAATATATGTATATATCTGTACATGTATCACTACTTAAGATTGAACTGAAAGTGAATACACTATAGGTGTTAAATTGAGCTATTAAAACTGCAATCATGATAGGTATAGCTCATTCTTCAACATAAAAATAATGCAAAGCTTAACTGAAAAGCATTAACATACTGAATCTTTAGTTTGTTTGGAAAAACTGCAACAAAATAAAAAATACTTAATAGAATCAGTCAGAGATGTTTTATCTCCTCCTTTCTAAAAAAAAAACTTCTCAAGACTCCCACTCAACAGCTGCAGCCATACTTTCAATTACTCCCATGTTTCTCACATGTTGCTTAAAAACTCCCACTGGAAGAGCCTTAGTAAAAGGGTCTGCCAATTGATGTTGAGTGCTAATATGCTCAATCTGCAACTCACCTGCCTTAACACTTTCTCTAACCATTAGATACTTGGTTCCGATGTGCTTGGACTTAGATGTTCTTTTGTTGTTCTTAGAGAAACTCACAGCCCCACTATTATCACAATAAATCTTTATGGGACTGGTTATTGACTTAACCATTTTAGTTTCTAGCATAAAGTTTTTCAACCAAATAGCATGTGTAGATGCTTCATACACTGCCACATATTCAGCCTGCATAGTAGAGGTTGCTGTCAACGTCTGCTTGACACTTTTCCATGATACAGCAGCCCCTCCAAACATGAAAACATAACCTGTTGTGGACTTAAGGCTATCTACACACCCTGCGAAGTCAGAATCAGAATACCCTATTAACTCCAGCTCATCCATTCTTCTAAACACTAGCATGTAATCTTTTGTCTTTTGTAGATACCTAAGCACCTTCTTACCAGCAACCCAGTGAGCTTGACCTGGATTGATTTGGTATCTTCCCAACATTCCCACAGCAAAAGCAAGGTCAGGTCTAGTACACATTTGAGCATACATCACAGACCCTACTAAAGAAACATAAGGCTTGTCTTTCATAAATTCCTTTTCTTGCTCAGATGTAGGACATTGTTCTTTACTGAACTTGTCACCTTTTGACATAGGTGAATCTCCAGCCTTGCAATTCAGCATGTCAAAACGTTTTAGAATCCTTAGAATGTAGGCTTGCTGTGACAATCCCAGTAGGAAGTTCTTTCTATCCCTTTTAATTTCAATTCCTAAGACATAAGATGCTTCTCCAAGATCTTTCATTTCAAATCTGTCTGAAAGAAAAGCCTTAGTCTCAATTAGTAGTTTTTGATTACTACTAGCCAGGAGAATGTCATCAACATAAAGAATTAGAAAAATAAAGTTGCTCCCACTGGTTTTTAGATAAATACATTCATCGGATGAATTTTCTATAAAACCATTTGTAGTAATTTCTGAATCAAACTTGACATACCATTGCCTTGAGGCCTGTTTCAGTCCATAAATGGACTTCCTTAACCTGCAAGCTAAATGTTCATCACCTTCCTTTATGAAACCTTCTGGTTGAGCCATGTATATCTCTTCTTCCAATTCCCCATTAAGAAAAGCAGTCTTGACATCCATTTGATGTAATTCCATGTCAAAATGTGCAACAAGAGCCATAATTGTCCTAAAAGCATCTTTACTAGAGACTGGAGAGAATGTCTCATTGTAGTCAATTCCTTCCTTTTGAGTGAAACCCTTTGCAACTAGCCTAGCCTTATATCTCTCTATACTTCCATCTGGATTCTTCTTGGTCTTATAAATCCATTTGCAACCTATCATTCTAAAACCCTGAGGTACTTCAGTGAGTTCCCACACGCCATTTGCATACATAGACTCTATCTCTGCATTCATTGCTATCTGCCATTTTTCAGCATTTTTGTTGTTCATGGCTTGTGAAAAATTTCTTGGATCGGTGTCTTCTCTTATGTCAAACTCAACCTCCTGCAAATAGAGCACATATTCATTACTTGATATTGCTGGTCTTCTTTGTCTTGTGGATTGTCTTCTAGGCACTTCCTCATTTTGTGTCTCATCTTGATTGTCATTATGTTGCATGTCAATATGGTTATGAACTTCATTGTAAATTTCCTCAACTATAGGCTCTGCTGGCAGGTTGTCATTTGTTTGGTCTTCTGGTGCTGTAAGCACTTTATCCGAAAATGTATAAATCAAGTCTGCATGATTTTCCTCTAAGTTGCTGTCACCATAAAATTTATCCATATCAAACTCTTCTATTGCAGCAACATTAGATGTGGCATTTTCATCTATGAATTTGGCAATGCTAGTTTCAACAATTCTAGTGCTTTTGGATGGACAGTAAAATCTGTAACCCTTTGACTTGTCTGGATATCCAATGAAATAGCAGCTTGTGGTTTTAGGGTCCAATTTCTTTTCATTTGGGTTGTATAACTTTGCTTCTGCCTTGCAGCCCCAAACCCGAAGGTGTAGTAGCCCTGGTTTTCTTCCTGTCCAAAGCTCAAAAGGGGTCTTGTCTAACACTTTACTCGGTGCCCTATTAGATATGTAGTTAGCTGTCTTTAAGGCTTCCCCCCATAGGAAACTAGGTAATCCAGTGTTGCACATCATCGACCTAACCATTTCCATAAGGGTTCTATTTCTTCTTTCAGCCACTCCATTTTGCTGTGGAGTTCCTGGTGTGGTGTATTGGGCTTTTATGCCATGTTGCTGCAGGTACAAGGCAAATGGCCCCATGTGTTGTCCAGCCTCAGTGTATTTCCCATAAAACTCTCCTCCCCTGTCAGACCTCACAATCTTTATTTGCTTTCCAAGTTGTTTCTCAGCCTCTGTTCTAAATATTTTAAAAGCTTCAAGTGACTGTGATTTCTCAGAGATGAGATACACACTGCAAAACCTGGAAAAATCATCTATAAAGAGGATAAAATAGGAATTCTTGCATATGGTCTGAATCGAAAAGGGTCCACAGATATCAGTGTGAACAATTTCTAACAACTCACTGCTCCTATTTGCTCCTATCCTTCTGGCCATTGTAGTTTTCCCTTTTATGCATTCTATGCATTCTGCAAAATCTGAGAAATCAAGGTTGGGAATGATGTTTTCTTTAATCATAACCTGCATTCTCACTTTAGAAATATGTCCGAGCCTCTTATGCCATAAGGCTGATGAGTTTTCGTTTGTTCTGGACCTTTTATTCATTGTCAATACATTTACTTCATGCATTTCATTGTGTATGTTAGTTTCAGAACATACCAATTTCCAGTGATCATTGATAAGGGCAGCATTTCCAACCAAAGAAGAATTTAAAAACAATTGCAAGCCACTTTTATTGATAATAAAATCATAATTCTTCCTAACAAGTTGAACAACTGAAACCAAATTCCTACTTAATGATGGGATTACAAAAACTTCATCTAAAACTAAGACAAAGCCTGTTCCTAAACTAATGCTGACAGCTCCTATGGCCTTGACTGCAACTTGCATCCCATTTCCTACTCGAATGTTAACTTCATCCCTCCTTGGTGTCCTCCTTCTTGTGATACCCTGCAAAGAATTTGCAATATGAATGGGTGATCCTATATCAATCCACCAAGAATTAAGGGAAGAATCAACTAAGTTAACTTCGAGATAAAAGCAATGGAAATTACCTTTCTTTATCATCCATGCTTTCCACTTCATGCAATCTTTCTTAAAATGGCCAGGTTTGTGGCAGTGAAAACACTTAAACTTAGTGGTTTTCACTGCCTTTAGGCTATCTGAAATTGGTTTGGAGCTGCCAGCACCATCAATTGTTCCTCTTGGTTTCGAAAATTGCTTCTTGTTGTTAAATCCTTTCTTCCCATTATTTCCCTTATGCACGAAATTCACTTCAGCTACTGCCTTTCCCTTCTTGTATTTTTCCTCAGCCTTGACACACATACCAATAAGCTCATTGAGTGTCCATTTTTCCTGTAAAGCACTGTAGATGTCACTGAGATATTCATACTGCTGTGGCAGTGACATCAAAACCTGATGGACCAGAAACTCATCAGCTATTGGTATCTTTAATGCCTTCAGTTTGGCTGCAATATCAATCAAGGACATCACATATTCTCTCACACTTCCTCTGCCATCATATTTCTTATTAGTCAATGCAGCCATGAGGTTACTGGTTTCAGCCTTTTCGGACTCTTTGTATTTCTCACTGATGGACTCAAGATAGGCTTTAGCAGAGTCATTGTCCTCAATTCCTCCCTTTACAATGTCTGCCATGTTTCTTTTCATAATCAGAAGTGCCATTCTGTTGGCCTTTTCCCATTTCTCAACCTTAGCCTTTTCATCCCTAGTACTTGCAGCTGTTATTGCAGTTGGTTTATCTTCTCTTAATGCCAAATCCAAATCATTCAAGCCCAGCACAATTTCAATGTCTTGCTTCCACTTTTTGAAATTGTGACCATTCAGAGGCTCAATGTTGGCAAAACTCACAGATGCTGTAAAGTTATCAAATCAAAATAATAATGATAATAATAATAATAATAATACTGAAAATTGATTGTCTTACACGTATACAAACAATATATATATATATACATATACTTGAGATCTAAATATAGCTTTTACTTCATGAAACAAATTTGTGCAGTTTCATGTAGTGAAAAACTAAAGTATATGTATCATGTTGCTTTTCATTTATACATTTCTTGTTCTGAAAGTTCCTTCTGCAATATGTTCAGCAGATTTTGCTATTTTACAAGAAAAGTCTGATGTTATAAATGAACCTGCAACAGAAAGGGTGAACTTTGTATCTTAAGTATTTAATGGGCTTGATCTCTGTAAAGAGAGCCAACAAATATCTAAGATAGCAAATTTCATGGTATCAAAATCTTGTCTGTTTTTGGTTTCAATGATCATTATGCAGAAGGATTTGGTATTTCTGTCACAATGATAATTGACTTAATACCACAAAAGAAACTGATGAAGATTTTGATCTTAATTCTGCAGCGGATTTAATGTGTACTGAATATATTACTTTAACTTATTCATATAGTAAATTACTGATTGATACATTGATTCACAGATGTACATATGCTAAGCATCAACAGGCAATCAAAATTGGTGCAATATTGTAATGTATCAAAGTACTGATGTTTAGTAAAGAATTCATATACAATCGCAGGATCAAATTGTGAACTCCTCATAGCCTCATGTTTAAATAATAAGCAGAATACCATAAAATATGACTAGATTTTTCGGATCTAATAAACAAAAAATTAAATTTGATTTGTATCTAGTGTATTGCATGGCTCTGATACCACATGTAAGTTATTTTATACATCATTAGCATACACAACTCATAAGCACAAATCAAATACATATGTATGTAAATCATGTTCTATAAGTCATCATGCTTTCATATCAGGTAACACTCAAATAACACATACCTGATGATGCCATGTCTGATTTGCAGGTATTAGACTAGAAGTCCAGATGCACACCAGCTGCTCGATGATAAGTCACAATGCACAAGTCTTCCTGCCAACACAATGCTTCAGAGCTTCACACGAGATGGGGCAGTGAATGAATAGCTTCCAGTAACTGTGTGGCAGGGGACCTATGCTTTATATAGTGTCTTGAGATCCCGAGTGTCCTCCCACTAAGGTACCTCTCTCTCAATCCTAATTAGACTCCTATATAAAGACTTATTTAGTTATGCTTAGTATACAACATATAGCATTGGTATCCAAGTAATCCTAGTCCATATTGGTTTAGGATTCCATCCTTATGTGGACTGGTTATGTAATGGTTTGAGTTAATCTCCTTATTACTTGCAGCTTAAGTAAAATAATTAGTTGAATCCTAGTAGAACAAGGCCTAATGTCCATGAGCATCTTACACCATAATGGCTGACTTGCCAACACAAGAAATTCTGTCTCACCATCTATCATCTCAACCGCTATATCAGGCTCAGAACTGATAAAATGGCTATAAGATATGCCACCGAATGCCCTTGTTAGAGGAAAATCCCCATTAACCAATGGTCCACGCCCTAGAGAATCTTTTACATAGCCACCTCTCTTCAAAATAGCTTCTCTTTCTTTTTCATTACTGGGCACATGATCGACAGATAGTTGTTTAGCCTCACCACTCTTACTAATAACAGCCCGAGAATCCCCAACATTCGCTATCACCAACTTATAATTCGCCTGAAGGCCTTGCTTTAGAAATATTGCCGTAACTGCAGTTGAAGCACATGACCCCCCTAAATCAACATCAAATTTTGCTTCCATAAGAATTTCCCTATTGGCGTGACGATATCCTTCTCTCACTACATGCAATGTGTCTAACCAAAAAAAAGGATGTGTTTGAGAATCCATGGAGAAAAAGGTCTTCAAGTATACATGTAAGAATTTAGGAATTCCATAGCTTAAATAGCCATCAAATACAGCAAATGCTCCACCCTCAAGCTGACCAAAACTTTTAGCCAAAGCAAATGTATAGTCTTCCATAGGATACTGATGCAATCCCTTTACCATTTGGACTCCATATGTTAAATTTACATTAACTGAATGATTTGACATTCTACTGTTTTCATTTTCAAAGACAGGAGGAGGAGGAGGAGTATCTAGTGATATTGAACCTCTTTTTTGTGAAGAAATTTTTGATGGTTCACCTGTACCTAATCCCAATACATTTTGTTTGGAACCTAAACCAGGTACCTCCCCTTTGTTGATAATTGTTTTGGCACCTTCTATGATTTTAACCATAAATTTTCCAATATGTTTGAAATAATCAGAATTAGAAGAACGTGAAGGGAGAATTTGGGAATGAGGCTGTTGTGGAGAGAAATACATGACAAGGTCATGATCATCAGCTTGCACAGCCATTGACACTGATAGAATAAGCACAACGAAAGCTCTCATTACCATCATCATTGTCACCACAAGCTAATTAATTAAGTTTCCCCCTGAAATCTTATTCTTGGCTTATGGTTCACTCTTACTTCATTACTTCCAAATAAATAGAAAAGCAACATTCATAAACAAATTAAGAAAACTCTTTATTTAGTTATTTTTTTAATTAATTAGAGGAAATTTCGAGAAGACTTTAATTTCGGTGCATGCCTCTTATAAAAAAAAATGATGTTTTCACTGATTGTAATATTATTGGTTGGTTAAATCATTAATTTAGCATTTTGGCTTTTCTCTAAGGATTCTCACTATATATATATGTGTGTGTGTGTTCTTGAGTTCAAAGAGCTATTTTGAATAGCGGCCGGTAATTAATTATGGTATTTTACAACATTATCAAGTTATTGTTTACAAGTTGAAAAAGAAAAGAAAAAAGAAACCAAAAATGTCAAGTGACTTTTGGATTTGCATTTTGGCAATGGTTGTTGTATGTTTCCAAGTCCAGAAGAACTTCTACCTTATCCAAGGGAGCCCCACTTCCCCAAGCCTATCCTAATCAAAATTCAACTACCTAAAGTGTGACGCCCCAGGACATGGAAACGCCAGAGCGGCACCTGGCCAATCTTGAGATCGAGTACAACACCCAATCCCCGAGTGTTATAGTCCTAAAACCCTTAACTCTTAAGGCAGGTTAAGTCTTTTTTGGTTAAGTAAAACGGGTTTGGATCAAAGTTAAAGTGCCAGTAAAAATATAAATGACTTCGAAAGAATGCATAGCCAACTATTGAGCTACTTCCAAATAAATAGAAAAACAGCATTCATAAGCAAATTAAGAACTCTTTATTTAGTTATTTTTTAATTAATTACAGAAAATTCTTAAGGTTAACTTCAGGTTCAGTTCATTTTATAAACCCTTCTTATACTATGACTAAAAGTGAAAATAGGGTTTAGACTCAAGTCCTTTTGTATGAGTCAACTTCCACGTCATAACTATTATTCCCACAACTTCCTACTTTTTACAACAATTGCCACCCGGCCATTTCAAACATTCAAACTCCTCCCTGTCCACGTAGTTCTCTCCTTAATTCTTTGGAAATAAATTTTTTCTAGCTTATCTCCTAATTAACCATGATTTGTGGAGGTGTAATCTTCTATTGATTTTGGGCCTTTAAATTTCAACAAAAATTTGTCTCCAGCACGTTGCCTCTTCCTTCGGTTCAAGTTGTACCAAAAAAAAAAAAGTTCAGGCAATTCCACGCAATAACTAAATCATGGCTTTGAAGAAAGAAGGCAATCAACTAAATGAAAGACAGGAATTATGACTTTGTTAGTAATTGGTTTCGAATTGTGTTTTCTTTCCTTTTTTTGAACAATTTCATATCTACCAAATTTAGGGTTTTAGGTATTCGTGATTTGGGTTTTTTGGATTTAAGGTACCATTTTTTATGGTTTTTGGTATTCATTATTGTGAATTTTTGGGTTGTAGGTATTTGTGATTTGTAGTTGGGATTTTGGTTAATCTTCTCTGTTTTAACAATTTTGTAAGGACCATTAATTTGTATTGCCATTATTCCATTGACACAAGAAAAACATATATAGCCCACACATTCGCAAAATTTGAAAAATGTTGACATCCTCTCTAGAGAAGGCTTGTATATATATATGCTCCTTTTGTTGAGGTATAGCTCAACTTAAACATTATGAGGTATAGCTTGTGGACCCACTCTACATTGTAAGTCGATGATCGAAGCTGTTTATTTTTTAAGTCTATATACAAGAATCATCCTTGCAAAAAATTAGATAAATCAGAAATCGTTGAACCATTTGATTTAATGGTTATCATTTCAAGGGTTAATGGAGTCCATATATTCGTCTATTTATTCTATCACAATTAGATGTCTTAATGGTTTCTAATTTACTTAATTTTTTGCAAAGATGATCTTGTATAGAGACTTAGAAAATAGACGGTTTCGATAATCAAATTACAATGTGGAGTGGGTCCTACAAGCCATACATCATCGTGTTTAAGATGAAATATATCTCAACGGAAGGGGCCTCTATATATATATAGGAAAACTTTCAAGTAAGGATGTCCTTACTTTAAGAAAAGTAAAAACATCCTTTTTGGACAAAAAATTCAATGATCGGAACAGTCTATATTTTAGAATATCATTCAAAAGTCACCCTTACAAAAAATCAACTAGATTAAAAACTGCTTAGCTAATTTATTCTAGAAAACATCATTTCAATTTTATTTGACGGATTGTATTTGTCTGCACAGTTTAAGGGATCAAACAATCACCGATTTGGTTGATTTTTTACACGGAAAACCCTTGAAAAGGAATCTAAAAAATGAACGATTTCGATAATCGAACTGCATTGTAAGCTGTTACACAGAGAAGATGTTCTTACTTTTCTTGAAATAAGAACATCCTTACTTGAATGAGCCTGTATGTATATATATATAGGGAAAATGTTAGCAAAAGGACTATAACTATACCCCTATTTTCAGTTGAGAATCTCGTTTTCACTTTACTTCAACCAAGGACTATTATTTTTCAAGTGTTTCAATCAAGGATATTCCGTCAACTCCGTCAAATTTTCTATTAAAACCTTGTCACGTGAGGGTCAAGTGACCAATTCATAAGGACGAAAAAGTAATTTCTCCTAAAAAATATTAAAAAGTAAAACTAATGAAATATATAAAAAAAAAAAAAAACACCTCCCAGCACCGCCACTCCTTGCAACATGCCGACCCGACCCTCCCCCTTCCCCTACCTAGCCTCGCCCCTCCGCCTCACCACCTAGCCCGACCCTTCCCTTTCCCCCTCCCAGCCCTGCCCCTGCCCCTACCCCTATCCCACCACCTAGCTTGGCCCCGTCCAGATTGAAGAGAGAGAAAGCGAGAGAGATAGAGATAGAGAGAGAGAGAGAGTAAGAGATAGAGGCGGAAAAAGGATGGGGCAGGGTCAGGGCTGGGTGCGACGGGGCCAGGGCTGGGTAGAGGGCGTGACGAAGATTGGTTGGGGAAGGGGAAGGGCCGGAGAGAGAAANTGGGGGAGGGGGGAGGGCCGGGTCAGCATGGTGCAAAGGCTGGGTGCGAGAAAGAGAGGAGAGGCAGAGAGAGATCGATGAGAGAGAAATAGAGGAAATGCAGAGAGAGATGATAGAGAAAGTGAGTCTGAGAGAGAGAGGAAATGGGCGGGGCTGGGGTGATGGGGAAGAAGGATGGCCAGTGGAAGAGGAGTCACCGATGATGGAGGGGAGTCGACGGTGGTGGTTGGGGGTGAGGTCGGTGTGGTCCCAGCTTTTTATTTTATTTTATAATTATTTTTTAAATGCACAAAAAATACATAAATGCCCCTGCAAACTGGTCATGTGACAAGGTTTTAACAGAAAATTTGACGGAGTTGACAGAATATTCTTGATTGAAGCAAAGTAAAAACGGGATCCTCAACTGAAAATAGGGGTATAGTTATAGTGTTTTTGCTACCATTTTCCCATATATATATATAGCTTGTCTCAAAACATTTTTTGGGACCCTTGAAAATTGTGGGCCCCATGCGGGTGCTCCTGTTGCACTTGCTCAGGCTGGGAGTCAAAGGTAGATGGGGTGTGGTTGAGATTGGGGGATGGTGAGAGGAGGTGTTGGAAGACTAGGATTTTACAATTTTAAGTTTTAACTTTATCTTTTATTTTTAATTTAATTTCAATGTTTCCAAACATTTTTAAAAGTTCAAGTTTCTTAAAGAATTTTTAATTATATTTTTATCTAAATGTCACAAACCTACTTTCCACATTTCTATACTAATTCAATTTTTTTTTTTTTATAGATTTAGAAAGAGGGTGAATCGAATTTGGATGTTGAGGGACAAACTCTACGGTCTTCCAACTAAGCTGTCCACCAACTACGCTACTAATTCAAACTTTAAGTTTAATATTGCAATTTTTAAAAGACATGGACCAAAGTTTTATTTGGACCACACCATAGATGTGTAAAGTATATTTGACCCTAAAAATTAAGTTTCCAAGAATTCATTACAAGAACTCAAAAAGAAAAGTTTTTAAATTTAGTATTACTGTTATAGTTTAGAAAAACCAAATTTATGCAAAAAAAAAATTACCGAATAAAATTCAAAGTTATGATACAACAAACCGGCTTGTCCATTGTTATGGACACTCATAACTTAAAACTGGACTGTATAAATTGAGGTTACCTTTTTGGGTTTAAGTAAACATAATTTTGTTCCTCCAAGAAAGAAAAAGAAAGTAAACAATTTGACTGGAAGCCTTGGATCGTTCCACTAAAAATTAAGAGGGGTAACTTCATGGAATCTAGCTAGAAAGAAATTTTAGTGGTTGTGTTTCTTGTTTCCGTTGGCAATTCGCTCTCATCAGCGATGAAACGCAACTTGATTGTAATTAGTTTTTTTTTTTTTGTTCCAACACACTCTTGTTTTGGCTTAAAATAAAGAGTTATTTATAAAAATGCTCCCAATGAAAAAATTACTGGGTATATTCGAGGTGTAACTAATCTGACGTGTAAGGGTATTATTAGACAATATATTTATATTAATAGGGTATAGTATTAATAACATCTACTCATATTATGACACGTTGAATTGATTACACTATGTGGCGGTATTAGTTACACAAAATAATTTTTCATGCCTCACTTTATACTTTAAATTTCATTTTATCTCATTTTTTCTTCCCAAATTTTAATTAACGTGTTTTTAATTTCCTCAATCCGTCAACTCTATCCACTTTACCGTCTCCTATGCTAATATGGCGTATAAACAACAAAATTTTGGAGGAGTATGCTTTTTTCTTTTTTTAGACTTGTGCTCACAAAAATACTCTTATAAAAATTGTCAAGTCGACGAATGGGGACAAATTGACAAATGAATCAAAAAAAAATTTTAAAAGTGAGACACAAGTAATAATTTAGGGATATTTATATAAGTAACTCTAAAGAAACTCCAAACTAAACATATGAGTTATGACTGCCCAAAAAAAAAAATGTCTGGGCCCACTATATTTATTATAGTCCAGGTTATACTATGTTTGTTGTATATAATTTCCTACAAGAAAAAAAATAAATAAAAAAGAAAATATTTATATTCAGTTAAACTTTACACTTTGAATAATTTTATTAGGCTATTTAATTCCTTAGTATGTTTTTTTTGCATAATTTTTCATCATTTTCATCTCACTATAAGGGGTTATATGTAACAGTTTTAAACTTCAGGAGAGGTGTATGTATAATTATTGAAACTTCAAAGACTATGTGAAAAGATGATAAACTTTAAGAGATATAAGTGTAATTAAATATAATTTTACCGTTTAAAATTTGACTAAATTTCCATTCAAACTTTCTCAAAATGCACATGGCCAACCCTGACGCACGGACCCACGTGCACTTACCATCCCTAAGCATGCTGACACAAGCCTCACACATTTTGTTAAATATTAGCAAAAATGTGAGGACTACAAAACGGAAGAATGGGGAGTCAAACCAAACCCACTTCGATGAAGCCACAATAACCAACCAGCTGCGCTACAAGTTTACATGTTACTACAGAGACTTTCAATTATATTTATACATGGGTACGTCTATTTTAGAAACTATACAATTTTGAAAAAAAAAAGGTACTTTTCTTTCTAATTTTTGTTACTTCAGGTATCATCTTTCACCCAACAATAATATATTTGATTATTGTGAATATTTGAAGATTGTTTTTATTTATTTCACTTTCATTGATCGATTCAGTGTCAGAGTAATCGATTTAGTCTCAGTGTGATTGATTCAATTTCAGTATGATTGATTCAGTTTCAGTATGATTGATTCAATTTTAATGTTATTAATACAGTTTCAGTGTGATTTATTTAGTTTCAATGATCGATTCAGTTTTAGTGTAATTGATTCAGTTTTTGTGTTATCAATAAAGTTTTAGTGTGATCGATTTAGTTTCAATGATCGATTCAGTTTTAGTGATCGATTCAATTTCAATGTGATCAATTCAATTTCAGTGTGCGATTTAGTTTTAATGATCGATTCAGTTTCAGTGTGATCGATTCAGTTTCAATGTTATTAATACAGTTTTAGTGTTATTAATACAGTTTCAGTGTGATCGATTCAATTTCATTATTGTTGATTCAGTTTTAGTGATCGATTCAATTTCAGTGTGATCGATTCAGTTTCAGAATGATCGATTCAGTTTCAGTCATTAATTCAATTTCAGTGTGATCGATTTAATTTTAGTGTTTTTTTTTTTTTTTAAAGATGATCGATTTTGATTTGTGTGAAACTAAAATTTGGGAAAGTGAAAATGTTGAAATTTTAAAAATCGTAATCATTTTGTAATGGACTTGTATGTTGTATGCTTGGACTTTTTGTTTTGTTTTGTTTTTTTTATCAATTTTAGTTTTAGGTTTTAGTGGGGTTGTGGGCTTTAATTGTATGTTATTATTTAGTATCTGTGTACAATCTTTATCGTAAATATCTAACATTACATATATATATTTTTTATAATGATTTAATATTCGTTAAACTCTATAAATTAAATTAAGGATTGGCAAATGGACCACTAACGTTTTGACTTTTGAGTGTTTTGACGAAAAGAAAGATTCACACCCGTTCAACATTCAACTCATACAACCAAGAGATCGACTTGAGAGAAACTTCCATGGCTGCTGTTTCTCTCTGTTTCAAAGGAAAGCTTTTAATCACCATCCTTATCGATCTGTCCAGACCCACACTTGTGATGACCCATCTTCTCTTTCTCCATGGAAACTGATCAAACATCCTTGTCCAAATCCTCTGTAATTGTGGCCTTTCTCCTCATTGTCTTATCAAGTCAAACTCCGGAGGCTGATGCTAATCCTGGTCAATGTGCCCCTTCTTCCTGCGGCAACATCCACAACATAAGTTACCCATTTCGACTCATCGACGGTCCAATCAGCTGCGTCGACCCATCGTCCCACTACAATCTCTCTTGCGAGAACAACAATCTCACAGTCTTACACTTGTATTCTGGAAAGTACCACGTACAGGCAATCAACTACAACAGCGGCACAATCCGGGTTTCGGATCCGGGGCTCCAACCCAACAACTGCTCCTCCATCCCTCGCTACTCTCTATCCGCATCCAACTTCAGCTTTCAGGACCCGTACAACTATTTCACCTTTAATTGTACGGGTAATCCGGCTAAATGCAGAGCATGGAGGCCAGTGGCTTTCTACAAGTGTGTGAATCGGTTGAATTCTTCAATGTATGTTGACACTGCTCCATGTATTAATGTCGGTGGTAGCCGGACTAATTTGGCCCGACCCGAATCGTATGGGTATGTGAAGGTGGGGACCACAAACGTGGCGGAGTTGGAGGACGGATGCAGTGTCGAGTGGATGGCTATTGTGAACATGTACGAAAACGACCGAAACGCTTCGTATCAACACATACACGATGCACTGGTGTATGGGTTTGAGCTTGAATGGGCTGTTCTGGATACTGATTCTTGCAGAGGATGGAGCTTTTCTCAAAAATGTTACCAAAACAAAATCCTAGGTGTGTGAATTGAAACATATTACCTCCAGTGGCTTTAATGTTTGCACATATAACGAAATCATTGTAGGTGTGCTAATGTTGTTTGTTCCTTGTCATTCTAGGTCTGTTTCCATCTCTGTTTCAGTATATTAAAGGTAAGGGATCTCTGCCCAGAAGCTTCTTTCTTTTTTGTTTTTGTTTTCCTGTTTTTTATCAGTTTTATGACATCTGTGTGTTAACAACACGACATATGTTGGCGCAGAGTAACACGCAAATATGGAAAACTAGCGTTAATCCTAAGAAAGAATTATGGAATCCACTAGAGAAAAGAGAGAAATCTAAAGGTTTTCTGATTAAAATGATAATAATCAATAATACAAACAACCAAAAAAATTGCTTAAATACGTTCAGAACCTTAGACGTTCGAAATTCAAATCGAAAATAAAAATGAAAATAAAGTGCAATTTAGGAAACTTATTCAAAAACACTAAATTGCTTATTTGAAGTCCTAAACGAAGGAATTTGGCCAAAATAGGTATATCATGGGCTCATTTTTGACACTGGGCCGGGTTTGTTCCTTTTCTTGGCCTTCTGGCGATTGAGTTGTTGCATGAACCGTTCTGTTATTTGTTCTACATCATATGTAATGGGATTTTTCTTACATACAGTGTTGTATTGTACACCCACATATAAAATTGTTTAACCCACAACACTTTGTCTACGCAAAATGGAATATGAATACACAAGTAACACAACACTAAATTTCTATGTAATATAGTCGTTATATGATAGAAATACCGTATTGAATTGGATACATATATAGATCTAACACATCATACGAGGCATCTCAGATTTAAGATACATGAAAAAGAAAATAAAGGTTAATATTAAATCCATGTATAGGAGCAACTATGAGCTTAGTGAAGGATGATCTTAAATTTTTGGGCTGTATTTGAAACTCATAAAAGTTGAAACTTCCTTTCTAAAGTTGGGCAATCCTTGTTTCTTACCCGCATTCTTTTTTGTGGCAACGTAGGGGTTAGAACAGTATATATAGTTTGTGCAGAAATACAAGATGACAACTGCAATAACAAATAGTAACTAAGTAAGGCCCAATTGGAAGAGTTGTGCTTCTTTGACTGTTCATTTTTTGTTATATTTCTTGCAGAGCAACGATATGCAGCACTCCTTATCATTGGTAAGAGCTCGCATCTTTTTTCAGCGCAGACTAATTTTCACCTTATCAAGCACGCATAACAGAAAATGTAGCTAATTTTCATCTTGGTGTTCCTGTATAGGTGGTTTTTTTGTGGCAAGATTTATACTTGGGACTCCATTTGTGATTTGGTTTCTGATCTATAAATGGCGAAGAAGACATTTGTCAATGTATAGCACCATTGAAGATTTTTTGTGCAGTGGCCACAACTTCACACCAATAAGGTACTCTAACTCAGATATTAAGAAGATGACTAGTAAATTCAAGGATAAGCTAGGTGAAGGCGGTTATGGTTGTGTATTTAAAGGAAAGTTACGTAGTGGCCGTTTTGTAGCAATTAAAATGTTGGGCGAGTCCAAAGGTAATAATGGACAAGATTTTGTCAATGAGGTATCTACCATTGGAAGGATTCACCATGTCAATGTGGTACAACTTGTTGGTTATTGTGCTGAGGGGTCAAAGCGTGCCTTGGTATATGAATTCATGCCTAATGGGTCCCTTGATAAGTACATTTATTCCAAAGAAGGATGTATCCATTTAAGTAGCAAGAAAATTTATGAGATTGCTCTTGGAGCGGCTCAAGGGATTGAATATCTACATCAAGGTTGTGACATGCAAATTCTTCATTTTGATATCAAGCCTCACAATATCCTCCTTGATGAGAATTTCATCCCAAAGGTTTCCGATTTTGGTCTTGCAAAATTATATCCAACTGATAATAGCATAGTCTCTTTGACGGCAGCAAGGGGAACGATGGGATATATTGCTCCTGAGTTGTTCTACAAAAATATTGGAGGTGTTTCATATAAAGCTGATGTCTATAGTTTTGGGATGTTACTGATGGAAATGGCAAGTAGAAGGAAGAATTTCAATGCATTGGTAGAGCATTCAAGCCAAATTTATTTTCCTTCATGGGTGTATGATCAATATAGTGAAGGAAGAGACTTGGAGATGAGCGATGTCACAGAGGAAGAAAAGAAATTAATAAAAAAGATGGTTTTAGTTGCCTTATGGTGTATACAAATGAAGCCAAGTGATCGTCCTTCAATGAGCAAAGTTATAGAGATGCTTGAAGGAGATGTTGAAAGCATACGAATGCCTGAGAAACCTTTTCTAAGCCTACAAGATCAGATGCCTGTAAGACATGTTCAAGATAATTTGAATCCAACATGTTCTAACGAGTTAACATTGACTCTGTCAGCTAGGTGATCAATTATCAAGATTTCAACTTGTTTGGATCTCAAATGAAAATTTACTTGTAATGAAATTGTAGTACTGTTCATATACTTTGAAAGTTAAAATGGTACATAATTGGGAAAGGTAGACTTATCCTTGTAGAAAAAATGCTCGTTGTGTTAATTTTTTGAAACACCATATTCTTTCGTTAGATAAATTCTAGCTGCATGGCCCCTGGTGTCTTTGTGTATAAAACATATATAGATACATCCAGTATGCATAATTTAATGAGGAGAGAACAGCTATTGCAGACTAAAGCAGAACCAGAGACATCGATCAATCAAAAAGGGGAATAAGGAGGTTTGTACAGGACAGAATTATGCCTAATTGATTTGGTGGAGTCTGATTTGGGGTCGTGGTGTGTTGGAAGGTGATTTGATTTGGAAAATTGGAAATGGTGTCATGCTAGTTGGGGTGCAAATAGGTTAGGGGTCTGCTTAGTAAGCATTATCTAGAAGGGGTCTTTTATGTGATTTATTATTCATATGGAATTGGATAGAGTCAAGTTGGATGTCTTAATTTGACTGGAAGCCTTGAATAACTTAAATATTGAAGCATATAAAAGTTGCAACTTCATGGAAAGTCTTTAAAGACTTCAAAGAAATTGAGTGTTTGTGTTGACTTCCTGCGAGTTTGATTCAATTCAAGCACTACCAAACAAGTTCAGGAGCTGACAGAGTCGATTACTAATAAAATCTGTGAACCATTTGGTAAGAACTCATAAACTAGAGCTCTTCTAATTAAACCCATCAGCACGGAAGCCAATTTAGCAAACGAACCAGATTGACATGGTGGATAATGATATGGCCCATTGTTCCCACTTCCTTGAGTAAATTTCACCCGGGGGCCAATTTTATTTGAGTGATCCATTTTAGATCCTATATATGTTCCGATTGGAAAATCAATCAAGAATAAGATATAATGTATATGAATTTTAAAATTAATAAAAGATCTACATTGTGGGCTGCCTGGGCTGCAGCCCATGCAATTTTCTTTTTCTAAATGTTGACTAAGTATGTTTTATACTCGGCTTATCAACCCTAGTTCACCTACACAGAAATGTAACTCAAGCCCATTCCCTAAGTCTAACCCTTCCACTCTCCCAGTTCCCTATTTCAGGTGCTGCTACTTGCTTTCTTCTTTCCAGACATTTAAAAAGTTTTGCACATTTGAAAACTTTCCAAAGAACAAATGTGGCTTTTCAATTTCGATAAGAAAATTTCGATTAGGAAAAAAGAAGTTGGCATGGTATGTATAGCCCATCCCATTTAAAATCCTAGATTTGCAGCTGCAAAACATAAAGGAAAAATGTGAGTCATATATGCATCTGTCTATATATATATATTGTGGCTGGAAAATGTATATATCAAAATTCGATCTTAAATTCTAATGACTAAGTGAGCTAAACGTTGTTTCCTATATTGTCACTGTAAATTTCTTTGATTCTGGACATCATATATATATATTTGTAAAAAATCTCCCCTCAAATGTATCTTTATTGTTTAGATTTATTACTTTTTACGGTTAATAACTCTTGAAATTATTCAAAATGACGTAAGTTTAATTTTTTACTTAAACAAATAAGAACAGCGAAGTAATGTAACAAGAATGACAATCTGCCAAACGTTTGGCAGCTGCAACTGTAGCACAAGTTCAACCAGTACAATAACAAACTAATAATTAGCAAGGCCCACAGAGTGATCTCAAGTTACTCTTTTCGGTCCAGATCTTAAGTTTTTCATTCTATTGTATTTAGGCTTGCACATCTCAAAGTTAGTCAAGCCTTTGGTTCTGCTCACTTTTGTTATTCATATGGATACCGACCATAGTGGGCTCATATGCCGATCGAGTGTGGCCCCAGTCATATGGACTTCCGCTCGGAATCTCCCAGTCAGTATGGGGTCCATGTTTTTGGAGTAAAAAAATATATATCAAGTAGCTGGGGCGGCCAATTTGATGGGAAGCCTTTGGATCATTCGACTTGTATGTATACCGGTAGAGTCAAGTTGGAGGCCTTAATCATCATCCATTCAACTTGTATATTGACTGCAATTTTATGGAATCTAACTAGCCAGAGAAGATAGAGTTACGACTTACGAGTACCACATAAAGACTCGAAAGAAAATTCAATGGTTGTGTTCCCTTTTGCTTGCCGTAGTGTAAATCCCTCTAATCAGATAGTGATCGATGGAATACAACATGTTCATTGAAATTTCTTCATTCTAATCTCTCCAAATTTATGAGTGTCTTACTATCACATCAATTAGTGTCAACTACTTATCGATTCTTTTTATAAAGCAGGACTTCTTACTTTTGTCCAATTACTATGCATAAATTAAGTTCATAAAAAGCTCTAAATATAACAACTATATGATATACATGACTTTAACGTACACTCATATGTAACTATTTCATGCACTTAAAAAGCGTTATAAATTTGGAGTTAATGACTAATAAGGTCTTAATACACTTTTAGAATACTAATAACCTTGCATACATAAATTTTTGAATTTTAAGAACATAAATCATGTCCATAGATGGGAGCTTTACATGATCGATCTCCAATCAATGAGCAGAGCACTATAATTATATAATTTTTTCACAATGCAGTTACACTATATATTTTTAACAAAAAAACTCAAAATTTTGAATCTTAAAACTTTTTAATCTCATAAAACATACTAAATTACTTATACACACTCAAATAAACATCAATTAATCAATCCAAACAAAAAAGAAAATCTTAAAAACCAAGTGGAAAATAGCCAGGGGAACACGGCAGTCATATACACCACAAGTGTTACTGCACCATAGTCCAAGCCAATTGACTGACACTATTGAGAGAAAAACAATGTGTCAACACACGTGTGATTTGACGTCGTTTGTATCATTAATTATATTAAAGTCGTCCCAGACTTCCCATGCTTTTTTATTTTCTATATAGGACAAACTTTTGGAAAAAACTAACCCATTTAGTGACTTTTGCAATAAATCTATCCCACCAATGTATCATACAGCCCCTATATTCTAAGAACCCAAACCCGGCCATAGTTGATTAAAATCCAAGTGCGCACTTGCCACTCTGCCCCGTAAAGACTTGCAGCTAATTCTATGTTTTTTGTTTTTTTAGTCAAGTCTCACGTCAATGAGTACCCCGGCCACCACCTCTTAGAGAATATAATAGAGAGTAAAGAATTAAATTTTGAATTTCGAGGGTTAAAAAACGTGAAAATTTTGAAAGAATTTTAATTTCGTTGAAAATTTAGACTAAAACAATTGAAAATTTTAACAAATTTTCGACAATTTCGGTAGTAATAATTCAAAACATAAAAAAGTGGAAATTTCTAGAAAATTTTTGAATTTCGGCGATCGTTGAAATTTCTTTATTAATTCGACACTCCTATCTCTGTAAGGCTTTATTAAAGGAAATTTGAGGTTGTTTCTTCTAATTTATGTCTCATTCTCACTCTCACGTCAATCAAATTAGAATTCTTGCTTTTTCCAAATAAGTTGAAACTTCATGTTACTTCATGACTTGGTTTTTCCATTGACTTAAAAGAAAACTGTAGGTCCCTTCCTCTAATAATAATATCTCAATCACATTAATGCATGACATAGAGTACCTGTTGCTCGTAGAAAATGAGACTGATATTTGCTTTAATTTTTCAAATTTCAAAACCCACCCTACTTGACAATAAAAGACTGCATATATACATTTTAATTTGGTGCATGTATTTATAGCACCACTATATCACATGATATTATCGTCACACAAATATATTTTTGGGTTAAATACATTTTTGGTCCATAAACTTTGAGCGGTTTCTCAATTTGGTTCACTAATTTTAAAATGTGACAAAAATGACCCCGAATTATCTAATTTGTATCAATACAGGATCTTCCGTCCAAATATCTAACAAAGGCTGACGTGGCCGTTAAACGCTGACGTGGCGCGCTGGATGTGCGCCACGTGTCACCTCTTTTATTTTATTTTCGGATTTTTTCTATTTTCCTATTTTTATAAACTTTAAAAATAGCTCCGGACTCATAAAAATACACGAAAAATTCATACGAACTCATCTTGACTAGTACTAATTTAATATTGGGTCAAACTACCAATTTTCTCTCTAAGTGTTTCTAGAAAATTTGGGAAGTCCAAATTTATTTCTAGAAAATTAAAATACTCTAGACTCTTTGGAAATTCATAGAATAATCTCCCGAGCTCCAAAACATACGAGGTTTGCACCGTTGGTCTTCTAAAAACTAACACTACCTTTCTCGTGAACACTTGCTACCCAAAAGACCTCTCGGTCTTAGAGGAAAATAAATTTTTTAGAAATAAATTTGGTCTTCCCAAATTTTCTGGAAACTCTCAAAGGGCAAATTGGTAATTTGGCCCAATAATAAATTAGTATTAGTCAAGATGAGGTTGTAGGAATTTTCTGTGTATTTTTATGAGTTTGGAACTATTTTTAATTAATTTTCAAAGTTTATAAAAATAGGAAAATAGAAGAAATCCGAAAATAAAATAAAAGAGGTGACATGTGGCGCACATTCAGCGCGCCACGTCGGTGTTAAACGGCCACGTCAGCCTCCGTTAGATATTTGGATGGAAGATTCTGAATTGACATAAATTGGATAATTCAAGGTTATTTTGTCACGTTTTAAAATTGGTAGACCAAATTGAGAAACCGCCCAAAGTTCGTGTACCAAAAATGTATTTAACCCTATATTTTAATATCAGTATCTCACATTTATATATATGCATGACATGAATACCTCTTAGAAAATGAGGCTTCTTTACCTTTTTTTCCAAATCATTATTCAAGTTTTTCTATTTTAATAACCATGTTTCGACTACTCTCATACCTCTATAACTAAAATAAAATAAAAAATAAAAAATAAAAACTTCATGTCATTTCCTCTAATTATTGTATGCCTCTATTTGGAATGACTAATTTTTTTTTTTTATTCAACAACTATCATTTATGAAATTTTAACTCAAGACCTCCTTCAACAAAGTGGACTACACTAAATAGTCATTGTTTCTTCATGACTCATTTTATGTAGGATATATACTCTTGATGAGCCTAACTAATATGAGCTCTTAGATTAATCAAATGACACTTAGGCCCCTTTTGAGATTGCGGTGGAGGACCCAAAAGCTGCTGTGGATGATAATTTTCAATCACCTACATCAGTTTTTGTGTTTGGTAAAAAAATAAAAAACTGCTTTTCTCCACAATTCTCAACTCCCCACAACAAAAACAGAAAGTAAGTTTCTAGGTGCTTTTGAAAATTGCAGTGACTGACAGCAACAATGAATATTTTATTTTACCCATAATACCCTCATTGATTTATATAATTTTTATTTTTTTATTTTAAATTAAAAAATATGTCCATTGTTAGTTATATTTTATATTGTGATGATTAATTATAATATTTTATTTATACGATTAAAATTATAATATACCTAAAATAATAATAGGCATACTTATTTAATAATGTTGTTCTTAGAAAAATTAATGCTAATAAAAATTTGTAGTAAAAAATTTCAAAAACAAGTAAAAAAACATTTTATTTTTACCAAACAAATAAGTGAAATGCACTTTCAGCATCATGTCCATTTTAGAATTATACACAGTTACATCATTTTTATATTAACATTTACCAAACACTTTAATACTGTTTTTTACACTCACAACACTTTTGAAAACATAGTTTACCAAACACTCAACTACTTTACTTTACAGCTGACTTTACTTCACAGTTGTTTTTTCTTACAGCAATACCAAACTGGCCCTTAGTTTGTCGGATTTATGTTAGTTTTTAATTGTAAGATTTTGGCTTAGCCTAAAATCTCAAAATTAAAACCTAACATCTAGCCTCTACTAGCCTCATCCTACACCCTAAGAGGATATAGAGTGAACCCGTCAGCATATGAGTAAAAAATGAGACGAGGAATAAAATGGGTTTGGGTGACTTTTTTTTTTTTTTTTTTAAGTTATTATTTTGTTGACCATTTAATCTTTGTAGGTAAATAGTTTCCCATATACGTACCTAATTTTTTGCAAGGATGATTCTTTAAGGAAAACCTAAAAAATAGACGGTTCAGATCGTTGAAATCTTATATGCAGTGGGCCCCATTGAAATATTGTGTAATAACCTAGATCCGTGATTAGTTCTTAATTCCGAATTGGGGTGTGACATATTGTGTCAAAAATAGAATGTCACAGATTCGCCCCCTTTTTTTTTTTATTTTTTTTTATATCCTTACATAATATTACATGTTTTTACAATTTGAATAATTATTTGGGCATTTTTAGATAAAGTTATGCCTAAATTGTACTTCACATAATTATTTACATTCGTCCAACTTTAGTATAAATCTCGACTTTCTGAACTTTCTCAACTTTGAGATCTCATATACACTCGATCATCTCCTTAAACCATATATCTCATTGACCAGCTTAACTCTAATCTCAACTATCTCAATTTTTTGGGATATTCAATCTTTTCACAGACAAAAATAAAAAAGTAAAAATTGTTAAATGAGTCAAAATATATTATAGGAACCTCATAAATTGTGTCATTTGATAATGTTTCAACTTTATTTCCCTTTCTGTTCAATCAAAACGTCAAAAGGTATCGAACTTAAATCTCCCTAGGGTATAGCTTAGTGGTATTACACAACAAAAATCCCTCATTTTTTCAATCTTCTCATTTCTACAGAATTCAATCCCCTCTTACATCCCTCCCATGGCTTTCGTACCCAAACACCAACCCTTCCAATTAATCCCAAAGCATTTATTCAAATGGACAACAGATCCAACCACTCCTACCCTAACACCAATCATGCTTATATAAGAATTCCTCTAGTATTGTATGATAAATCTTCAAAAGATTTTTAGAAACGAAAAACTTTTGTCATAATAACAAGGATTCTCATTTGTTTGAACCAAAATTTTGCCCATAGGCCAAAATAAATTAGGTTGCAATCTGACGGCTAGAGTGAGTTTGGGTTGAGACTATATGATAGAATTCTTGTATAGCCTGGATTGAAATGTATTTAGGCCGTGATTTCAGTTTGTCAGGCCGCAATTTCAGGTCATCATGCCGCAATCTTAGGCCGTCACTAAGTTTAGGCCGCGATTTTAGGGCCGAGTTACATCACTCAAGCCGCCACTAAATTTGGGCTGCAATTTTAGGCTGAGTTCTAATACTCAAGCCATCACTAAATTTAGGCCGCAGCCCGACAACCAGATAGAGTCAGAATACGGGATTTGAGATAATTTTATAATTATCTTCATTCAAGTAAGCTTAGGCTGACCTCTATTTTGGCCAAATTAAGAAGTGAATTAATATTTAGGTTGAATGTGCTTACGGCCATCGACCACATGGACGACCGTATATGCATAACAACCTCACCTAATTGATGGCCGTAGCCAAACTTGATCGCGACGAAGCTATTCCCACTAAACAAGCGAACAACCTATGTTGACAATGAGGTTTTGACTGTGGTCTGTAGAAGTGATTCAAGAGCATCATGGAATTTCATTCAATGCCCAAGGACAATAAGCCACGGCCGACGACCTAATTATGAGCTTCCAAATTTATTACCAAGATCAAGACCGTACTCAGGAAAGATTTTCAGAATTTAATGTCAAAGATTTTGAAGGTTGGTATTAGGTGATTTATCTACCTAATTAACCTGATTAGAAACACGATCAGTGATGGGACCCAATTTTTGATTAACTGACCACACAGAAAGTATTTTACTTGTGCATTTAGCAACCAATCAAACAAGCAATAATCTGTAGCTACAGATTAACACTCGAACAAAATACAAATTTTGCAACCAACACAAATCAAACACACACAAGGATTAAGTGACAATCTATGCACTCAAAGGATCCATCAGTGTAGGCATCTCAGTGCTATCAACAACTAAAGTAGTGTGTGAGCAGATTTTCAAACTTTCATTTAGCATTCAAAAGGTTAAGTTAACATGCTAAAGTGGAGTATATGATCTTGTGAAAAAAATTTCAGATTAATAATAAGCAACACAATGAAAATAAACAACGAACAAGACACAAGATTGTTCACCCAGAAAAACCACTAACGGTTAAAAAACTGGGGGTTTTTTCAACTGACCAAGTTTAATCACTCTAGTCCTAATACTAAATGGCAGCTTCTTATCACTATGCATCCTTGTGCAAACATCTTAAAGCTAGCCATCAGTCATTCATGTCATTGACAACTCCTCCTCGAGCTCTTCAACGCATGGCACCGATGACAACCAAACAAGTGGATTCCAATTATAATGTTATGAAATGCAAGTATGGATTCTTTAAAAATCAGCCATCTCAAGTTACAAAAATTAGAGAAGTTGATGGAGAATCCAAAATCCAAAATCTATATGAGTGTTTAATGAACACTCAAGACCCAGTCAGATTTTAGAAACAAAAACGTACCCAGATTTTAGAAAATAATTTTCATAAGAAAAATGATTTTTCCTCACTGGTATAACAAAAATACACTCTCTCTAAAAATGCCCAAGGCATAAATTCAGAAATGAAAGAGGTGAAGAGAAGTGTGTGTCGTACCCAATGTTTTGATCAAAACCAATCTCACCAACTCCTGGACACGTGGAGGATTCCAATTGATTTGAGCTAAAAACAAAATGACAGCAAATATATATAATATCCAAGAATAGAATCCTAGGTTGGTTGTTGATAAGAATGATGATGTGGAGAAAAAGATAACATTGGGCAGCAAGAATTTTAGCTGTGAGAGTGTCTCCAGTTGTGTGTGAGTGTGTGAAGAGGATGATGAATAGTGCATGTGAGATGTATTAAAAACATGTGAGTGAGAACATGTGCATGTCACATGACTTATTAAAAAGAAGCTGGGCTTGCAGATATGAAATTATATGACTGGTCCAACTTCATCACAATTTAACACATGTAATGCGCTGAAAAAGAAATGGGCTTTAAAAGCCAATTCACGAAATGAGATTTGAAGTATCAAAACTGTCGTTATGATCAGTGAGTGGCTAGTCAAACAGACACAAAACTGATTTCGTGAAATACATGAAATGTATTATACCTTAGAGCTTTTTGCATTGCAACTTCAATCTTGATTTCTTCATCCCAAGTGTTCTTAACCTTAATTCTAGCCTAGATCTTGTGAGTGAATAATTAAAAATAAATACATTGATTTTGGCAAGGAAAAACCAATTTAAAATCCTAAAAACTAACAGATTTTATCTTCAAGCCCAAGTTTATTCCAAGCCTACCATGGGAAGAGTTTGGATATTTTTTTGAAACCAAGTCCATAGAAGATAAGGATCTTATCTCATCAAATTTCTGAGATTGAGTTGGAGTTTTCTTTGAGGCCAAGTAATGGCCCGGCACAATAGGGTTGTCATTGAACCCTATAAATACAAGCAGTTGGAGATACACACAACAAGAAGAGCCCCTCAAAAATCAACACCAAATATCATTCAAGCTTTTCAAGCTTCCTAGTTATCATTACTTAGTTTTAGTTTCTCTTTTGTAATAGTTGTTCTTGAGGGATTGAGGTTAATCTCATGAACTTATTAGGATTTTAGTTTTCTTTTCAAGTAGTTTGTAGATCGTTCTTGAGGAGATCCCATGGTGTTCCTCAAGGGTTTAGTGTTCAAAACATTTGGTTTTTCTACAGATTTTTTAGTTTTAATATGAGTGTGATCTTTAATTTGCATATTGTTAGTTTAGATTTTATTTTTCGCACGTAAATTAGGTTTATTGCTTTATTTATTTTCTGCACGTACGTAATTAGGTTTATCGCTTTCTTTATCGCTTTCGTATTTTACAGTAGTGTTAAATTATGCACTTTTATTGTTCACACTCATATTATTTCTATTAAATCTTTAGGATTACCTTTGTTTTGATTGCACTTTACTTTTCCTGCATCTACTTGTTTATTTTACTTTTTATTTTCATCAATTTTACACCCATCATCCATGCATCCATAATTACCCACTAAATCACTTCTATCCCATCACACCCTCCCAAAAGTCCTTGCATAATCAAGGCAGTGAAAACCCTTACGACCGAGATCCGTTCCTTCCTCGGTCCACGGTCGTTTGACCGAAAGTTAGATTTACGCGCATATCATCACAATTGTACGCTCTGCTTGCGGTCACGTACTGACACACCCAACGCACACAAGAAGAACGCAGTTTCCTTGATCCACGGCCTAGTCGACACGTGGCCGTAGAGGTTTTACGGCAAACATCATTTTGTAATCATGATTCTTGCAAATTTAAATGAACAAGAACACGTGTATAAAATAAATGCATTGTATTTATGATTTAGGGTTAAAATCTCTGATTTTTGCTTAATTTTCACAAGATAAAGACTCCTCTGATTCGATCTCCAAGGTTTTGATCTTGATTCAAGGGTGATGAACACTTGATCTTGAATAAGAAAGGTGGTGAAAGAGCTGGCGCTGCGTAATTGGGCTTGATGGCTTCCTCACAAACTTGATGAAATGTGTAGAGAGAGTTTTTGAGTCTTTTAGGTGTTTTCTTTGCCAAAAGATTCTATCCCCTTCCTCTGTTGTGAAGCCGTATATTTATAGGCACTTCATGGACTTTGGATTTTAATTTCGGCTTTTGATCTGAGCCCGTGTAATTTAATCCTTAAAATGGCCCAATAAAATTTAATTCCCATGATTCGGAAATTTACAAACTAATTGGACTAATTTAGATCAAAGTCCATCGATTTAGTTGAATTGGCAAGGCCCTCCGAATATTGCCATGTGCTATCTTCGGGCCCATTTCGTTGGAGTAGTCACATGCCACGTGTCGTAATTTCATAGGCCACGTAATCCATGTAGACTTGATTTTGACCGGTCAAAATTTGATTTATTGACCACCCAACAATTGTTAGTGATTTTTTAATCACCAAAATTTATATGTCTACACATTTCAATTAAAATGTTTAATATTGTTAAATTCATCTTATCATTTACTTTCACGTTAATTTTTGCAAAGACTATATTTCCGATCGAGCTTTTGTTATAATATCGTAAAAAACTTAAATTATAGAGAAAAAAAGTCCAACCTAGCTAAATTATAGAGAAAAAAAATCCAGCCCCAAATTGTTTTAACCCTAAAAAGTCATCAGAACATCTCTTATGTGATTTAGACAAATAAAATATTTCTCTTATCTTATTTGGAAGCATAATGTTGATTTTTTTTTTTTCATTTTGTCATAATATACCCCAAATTGGTCTTTTATTATATTTTAGGGTTATTTTTGCATTTAGGACACATACTTTTGGGGCCAGTTCTAATTTAGGACACATATTTTGGTTTGTTTTAATGTAGGACATAAACTTTTATTTTGTATTAATAAAGGACAATCTGAGGTCTTTCGTTAAAAAAAGACCATGTGCCAATTACATACACTTTTTTTAGGGGTTAAAACGTCATTTCTTATTGGTTATTTTTGTATTTAGGACGCATATTTTAGGGCCAGTTCTAGTTTAGGAGACATATTTTGGTTTGTCTTAATGTTGGACATAAACTTTCATTTTGTATTAATGAAGGACAATCTGTCACCTCTTTCAGGTTATAAACTTTGATGGAGTGTCCATTAATACAAAATGAAAGTTTATGTCCTATATAAAGACAAACAAAAATATGTGTCATAAATTAGAACAGACCCCAAATGTGTCTTAAATGGAAAAAATAACCCTATATTATACGTTGAATGTTCTTTCATTTTGTTATTTAGCTCCTAGCTTTTGTTATGTTAGAAAATGGATCCCTCTAATGGGGATTGAGAAACTTACAAATAGGTTTCTATTAACTCCACAAAAGAAGTAAAAAATAAAAATTAGTTGCAATTAACAAACATAACATATATATATTTTTTGATAAAGTAAAAAGGATAATGTATATGTTGGAGGTTTACATATATATGAGTAATGTTTTCTAGCCAGACTGTAGATATAAATCACACATTCAGTTAAAGTCAACCTCACCAATAATTTATATTTACGTACATATTAATTACTCTACTTCCGTAATTGCTTCCAACTCTAGATTCAAGCGTCTTGTAGGGACACTTGCAGTTGTCCGTGTAGTACCTGTAGATGCAAAAGGATTGGGAGGCATGGTTAAGTTTTCTCCTCCTTCCAACATTTGAACTACCACTTTCATTGAAGGACGATTCACTGGGTTCCATTGGATGCACCAGAGGCCTACAATTGCAAGTTTCTTTGAAATATTACCATCTCCTTCTTCCCTGACAATATAGATCCGTAGGTCTTCTCTTTCTTCTAGAAGACTATAGATCCATTCTGGGTAGTAAACTTCATTGGTGGCCTCTGTGGTTGGACCAATATTCTTCCTCCCTCCTACCATCTCAAGCAATAGCATTCCAAAACTATAGACATCCGACTTATAAGACACATTTCCAAAGTTTCTAGAGAACACTTCAGGTGCAATGTAGCCCATGGTCCCCCTTGCTGTAGTCATTGACACTATACTTTGATCCTTGGAACATAACTTGGCCAAACCAAAATCAGATATTTTTGGAATGAAATTTTGGTCTAGCAAAACATTGTGAGGTTTGATATCGAAGTGTAGGATTCGTTGATTGCATCCTTGGTGGAGATATTCAATTCCTTTTGCTATGCCTAGAGCAATGTCTTGCAACTTATCCCAACCAAGGAAACAATTCTCATCATCTGCTGATGAAATGAAATCCTGCAATGAACCATTGGGAAAGAACTCATAAACCAGAGCCCGTCTATATCCATCAGCACAAAAGCCAACCATACGAACCACATTGACATGGTAGATATGACCCATTGTTTCCACTTCATTTATAAACTCTTCCCCATTTCCCTTAGAATTGTTGAGGAGTTTCACAGCAACAAAGAATTCAGATGAAAGCTTCCCTTTAAAAACAGTTCCGTAGGCTCCTTCTCCCAGCTTGTCCTTGAAATGATTTGTAATCCTCTTAAGATCTGCATAGGAATATCTACTTGGTTTGAGAGCTTTGTAGTCCTCTAGAAATCTTTCAATTTTTAATTGATTCTCCTTTTCCTTTCTATCAAAGCTATAGACACGATAGGCTGCAATCATCAGTAGTGACAGAATTAGTGAACCCACGGTTGCACCTGCAAAAAATAATCCTTAATTGAGTAAGTGTTCCCAGCGTCACGTGCAATCATCACTTGACTTGAAACAAAAATAAAAGACTAGTTAGACAACTCACATGCAGCCACTAATTTCTTTGTTGCACCTGCAAAAGATAAAGAGAAAATCAAACTGTCATGCATGTTTATGAAATTAAGTAATTCATAATTGCAAAAATTGGTCCCTGCAGTCTGAAACAAACAAAGAAAACCTCAGCAGAGGATCTGGATCCTTTATATGAAACTAACATATATGACATCCAGTTTACCAGTTTATCTAATATTCATCCGGCTCCCAAAACAAGTAAGCACCAAGTGAAATGTCCATATATATGCCTATATTTCTATTTCATGCTAGCTGGAAGATCACCCAGCAGAAAGTGTGAATAACATCATAAACAAATATGCTTGATGTAATTAATCTGTATGACTTTAGCAGAATGTATCATGTGACACTTACTTGGTTTCGTGAAGGGAACACATTGAATTTCACTTGTGGTGCCATCGCTCTTCAATGTACACTTGCTGTCCTTTGCTTCACATTCTTTACAATTTGGTTTAGACCATTTCAAACGAAGACTATCGCCGTAAAAAAAAAAAGGCACTGATATAACATCATACATCTTTGTACAAGATTTTAAGGACGGAAAGTACCCCATAGAGTCGGAAGAATAAACGGCATAAGTTTAATTTGTAGCCCCGGCCACGAAGGCAGGGGACTTGCGTATATATTTGTCTTTCAACAGGACATACTGGAATAAGGTTATGTTGTTCTTGTTGGTTTCCGAGAAGTAGAAGGGGGAGTTTGGCATGTTGGGGATTTCTAAAGGCTTTACCAGCACACAACCATTTGGGTTTTGTAGTTGGATCTCCTGATTCTTATAATCTATGCGCTTGACAAAGAATTTTACTAGCACTGCACCTTGCTCATGAAAAATGGCCGACACATGTACGCGACGACGGAATGGCAAATGCATAGCCAGGCCATGATCGTGCTCACACTGGGATTGTGTGCATGTATTTTGGGTTGCTCCAAAGAAAGCCATTAACAATATGCAAAAGAAAGAGATGTGCATTTGCTGCATTTCTAAGGTAATAATGCGCATCAGTAATTTCTTGTAAGTGGCTAGCTTAGCATCAAGTTTGGGAGGGAAAGCCTCATGAAATGGTGCGAAGACTACTGAAATGGCGTTATTCATTCTATGTCCAGCCTGCCATTGACTGACCGACTATTTGACATCATAATCGCAAGACTTTCCTTTTGTGCAAGTTCACTGAAGGTGCCCGATCAAACCCCCCTCCTCTCTATATTATCCCAATACATGCGTAATTTGGGGCCGTTTGTGTCTTTATAATTTATATAACATACAAATAAATGCTCATTATTAAGTTAAAAAATTGTTAAAAATTTAATGAGTAATAAAATTGTTCCAGCCATCTGCAATGTTATCCTTTATTTTATAAGGTCCGTTGAATTTAGATACTAAATTTCAATAGTTTTTTAGTTTAAATATCAAAATTTAATAGAATTTTAGATTAGGTACTAGTTGAAAAGTAAAACATAATAATATAGTAAATGGTACCATAATTTACAAATATTACATCACATGTCACTACAATAAAAAAAAATATATGGTCAATTACAAATAAATCAATAAAAAGAATAGACATAATTAGGCTTAGGTCCTTTAAAAAACAGTTTTTAGATGAAGACTAGAGGTGTTTTAAAATTATAAGAAAATCCTTTTAATTCATAATAATTTATAAGAAAATTTTTTTAATTCATAATAAAGTTCTTCTATTTTACAAGAAAATCATTTTAATTCATAATAAAATCATTCTCCGATTTGAAGGGTATTTCCCCATATTTGAAGGGTATTTCTCCTCCTAGGGTGTAGAGTCCACCCAAAATCTCGAAGTTAAAACCTAACATAAAGCCGTAAAAAAAAAATAAAAGGACTTAATTAAAAATCCTAAATCACTACCGGTCTTAATCTAAGAAAGGTTTATAAAATGAACTAAACTCTAAGTCTTCCAAAAAAATATTAGGTTTGTGCAGCAAAACAGTTTAGGATTTAGTTCTCGGGTTTTGGGCAGAACTCTAATTCTAAATCCTAAACCTTATTTATTTACTCTGCACCCTATTTCTATACCCTACCACTTCATAAAGTTAATTTTGGGTGACGAAATAATTTAATTATACATATATATGCCATAATTAAATTATTCCGTTGCCTAATTGACATCATACATATGTGATATGCCATACTAATCACAGCATTATCAAATTTAATTATGACTTTTTTTTTGAAATTCATTTTCGTCTAAATATATAGTTTAATCTATATCTATGTTAGTATTTAATTTGAATCATTGAATGGAAGCCTTACTCAGCTGTCCAAGTTAATTAAGCTATTTTGTGCTTATATATCTATATATATATATATAACTGTCCAAGTTAAGCTATTTTGTGTGTCAAACCCCTCTCTCTCTCTCTCTCTCTCTCTACTCCTCCCTCCCTCTCTCCCTCAATGGGAATAAGCGGAAGGTCCATATTCAGCTTGTCTGGGTGGGTTTTAATTGTAGCCTATCTTGTTATTGTCTTTTTTGGTAAAACTTGTAACGGCGGCAAGGAGTGTACGCCTTCTTCCTGTGGCAATATCCATAACATAAGCTACCCTTTCCGACTAAAACACGATCCAAAGCACTGCGGAGAGTCACAATTTACTCTGTCCTGTGACAACAACATCACTGTATTAGAAGACCTATCTTCCTCTCGAAAATTCTACGGACAGGCAATCAACTACAATAATCAAACACTCCGAGTCGTAGATCCTGGCCTTATTCACAGCAACAATTGCTCCTCCGTTCCTCGTGATTCTTCAATTGATTCTTCAATTACCAGTCATATATTTGGAAGTGAATTTCCATATTATTTGTACATGTGGCCAACAACTGTATGCTTCTTCAAGTGTCCGAATCGAATGATTAATTCTTCTCGGTATGTGGACACTGCTCCATGCATTAATAGTCAACCAAAAACGTATGGTTATGTCACGGTTGGCGATCTAGAAGCAGGGGATTTGGAGGAGGGTTGCAGTTTAGAGTGGATCACTTGGGCGTCGTCCTTGTCATCCGGCGATTACAACAACGCTTCTTACAAATACATAGACATACATAATGCAATGGTGCATGGCTTTGAGGTCGAGTATTCGTTAGATTATCTCTCTTGCGGAGGTAGCTCATGGCACATCAATTCTAAATGTTTTCCTCACACCATCTCAGGTGCGTCAATCATCGATCCCTCTTCTCAATTATATATAGATGGAAAATTAAAAAACTATGCAAATTTGAAATTTTAAAGATATTTAACAATTCTTTTTTTTAATTTTAGAATCATAACCAGGGGAAGTCCCCTCGAGTATGCATGGAGTACTACTCATTGGATGCTTGAGCACTACTTCATATATAATTGTATTTTTAAAATTTATTTAAAGAGCTAAAAGTTTTTTCTAAATTTGCCCACCCCATAAAATTTATTTAAAGAGCTAAAAGTTTTTTCTAAATTTTATTACCTTATTTTTTTCCGCTATACGTACATACCCCTATTTTTTTTTTGTTAAATTAGAAAAAACCAAAAAAGTCACTTGTTTCATTCTTTTATTTCCGCTATACACGTACATACCTTTTTCATTTTTCATTTTTTTATTATTATATGACATTTATGAGTAAATCAAACTCTAATCTATCATAATTCTAAATTATTGCCCCACCATTTTCTTCATTTGGATTAATGTGAAACTTAACCAAACCTACAAGAATTAAAAGTGAAATTCTTCTCTGAACGTGGACACTACTAGTACTGGCACTTCTCTGTCCCAATCAAAGACAAATGGTTATGTCACAGTTGATTATGTCCTAGCAGGGACTTTGGTGGAGGGTTACAGTTTAGAATGGGTTTCTGTGACGTCCTTGCAATATTTTTCGGGGAAGTACGTATACAGCCACTCTGAGGACTACACCAACAACGCTTCTTATAAATACATAAGACATACACAACGCATTGGTTTTCGGCTTTGAGCTTGGATATGGGTCATTTCCGTCTACTCCTTGCCCTTTCAGCTTCTATGATAAATGTTTTAATCACACCATCCCAAGTGTTGAATATCTTTCTGGCACGTGTCAATTTACTTTCCTATTGCAAAATTACAATTCTTTTCTTTAAAATTTGGATTTTTTTTTTAAGTTTATTATAGAGAATATTTTTTTTTTAAGGTCCACAGTAAAAAAATAAGTCTCAATACAGTTCACTTTCATATTTGACTTTTAATTTCCTTGAATTTTTACAAATATCCATCAATGGTCGGTTCCCCACCCCACGCCAGCAACTCTCTTTCATTTTTCTCTTTTTATCTATCTCCACTAGGAGTGTGTGAAGGCCACCGGATCTAAGGGGTACTGGCAGTGTACGGGTCTCCAACGAGGAGGGAGGAGGGCCGGCTGGATTGGGATTGCTGGACGGGGATTTTTCAATTTGTTTCATTTATTTTTTAGCCAATTAGTATTTCCTTGTGTTTTTTTCTTTCAAAATAAGGATTACAAAAAGGGAAGTTCGATTTTTTATTTATTTTTTTATGGGTTAATTTGGGCAAATTCAAATGCAGGAGACGAGTAAAACTTCAGGTATGAAGAGTGAAGAAAACATATGCTCTATTAGAAATCAATAGGTTAAGTGTGCAGATGTGGCACCTCTTAACCCATTTCCATTCTTTGATTGTTAGGATTGATAGTTGGGAACCATCGAGTTAGGCGGGATGCTCATCCAGAATGAATCATTGCACCAAAATCCATATTTGACTCCGAAAGCAATATTATATATTAATTTTGTTTTTAATTCTGTTATTTTTTTTCTTAGCAAAGGCATCAGAACTTGATTTAAGTGTGCTAATGTTGTTTTTTCTTTGTCATTGTAGGTATTTTTGGATTTCTTTGGTATGTCATTCGCAGTAAGCATCTATCTCTCTCCAAAAGTTATTTTTATTTATTTTTATCTAGAATACGGAATTTTATAGTGGAGAAAAATGAATTTGGGACAAAGAAAGATAGGTGTAGGCATTGAATGAAATATATATGCTTTATAATCAGAATGTGATTTTATAATCAGGGCACATGAAAATGAGATAAAATTGCTGTATATATATTGTGGCTGCCATATGTATATATCAGAATTTGATTGTAAATTCTATTGACTAAGTGGACTAATTTTGTTTCTTATTTTTTGTCAGTGTAGATATCCCTGCTTCTGCACATAACGTATTTATCAGTAAGAAATCTCTCTTCAAAAGTATTTTACCTTTTAAGTTACAAGCTTACATGACAATTAGTTGTTAGCGGACAAAATTGAACTTGGGACTACGTACCCGACTGGGGGATGGTTACCGCATGCACCCCAAAAAGTACCTTTTTATTAAAAAAGAAAAGAAAAAGGGAACACAAAGATATTAATTGTACTAGATAGACCTAATTAACCACCCAGCATTATGCCATTGTGAACATTTTGAAATAAGATGGAAGGAGACTTAAAGTTCAGTTCATTTTATGAGCTTTTCTTAAATTAAGATCGGTAGTGATTTAAGATTCTTAATTAAGTCATTTTATTTTTCTTCTTTGACGGTATTATGTTAAGTTTTAACTCTAAGATTTTGAGCTGTAGTGATTTAGGACTTTTAATTAATTCATTTTGTTTTTCTTCTTTGACAACTTTATATTAAGTTTTAACTCTAAGATTTTTGGACGGAGCCCAAAATCTTGGAGTTAAAACCTAACATGCAGTCTCTATAAAGCCCACTCTACGAAGCCCAAAATCTCGGAATTAAAACCTAACATGCAACCTCTACAAAGCTCACTCTACACCCTAGTAGGGGAAATACCCTTCAAATAGAGGCAAATACCCTTCAAATCGGGAAATAACTTTATTATAAATTAAAAAAATTTTCTTATAAATTTTAAAACACTCCCGGTCTCCATCTAAAAACTGTTTTTCTAAATGATCTAAGCCTAATCATCTCTAAGATTAATTTGGTTAATTCAAGTGTATGAATAATCTACGGTATGAAGTAAGATGTTTATCTCAACATTTTGTGATGTATACTCTAAACCTTGAATTTTTTTTTTTTTTTTGTATATTGAAGGGAATCAAATTATGAACCTAGTGTAATCTTAACTATTATCTCACCCACCATCACCATTTCAGCTAACCCAAACAGCTTATCTCTTGATTTTATTAAGAACTATAAACCTATTGGCACAATTCTACTAAACCTAATTAACTAGCTAGTAATATTTCCCTTCAATGTTGGAAGAGATCCAAGTTTGAATCACCCTCACACAAGGTTAAAAAAAAATAAAAATTTTTTTTTTTACTATAACCTAACTAGAAAGTAGACATGTAAAATGAGTGGAGTAGGACTAGTCTGGCCTTAGACATGTTAACTAGGGGTGTACATGGTTCTAAAAACCAAACCACAAAGAAATAACCGTAACGAAACCAACATTTTCGAAATGGCCAATATGAAAACCAAAACCAAACCAAGCCTAGCCCTATCCGACTGGTTTGGTTAACCGTAAATATTGGTTCGGATGGTTTTGGTTATCTGGAAACCAGATAACAACTAGGTCAAAAAATTAAGCCCAACTTTGTGAGTTTTTTTGCATAATGGCCCATTCTTCAAGTCTAATTTGGCTAGCTAAAGGCTCATTTTGCAGGCTTCATATGATTATATAAAGGCTCATTTTGACAATCTAACCAGTTTTTAGAAATCAAAACACAAGTTAAACAAATTCTAACAAATTCCAACACAAACAAACAAGTGACAAGCTCTAACCAGTTACACAACATAAATAACACAATGAACAGGTAGCAGAATGAACAAGTGACAAATTCTTACCCTTCAATACTTTAAAAACATATATAAACTATAATAGGGAATTTGGTTTACTCTATAATTAATAGGTATTAAAATCATATATAAAACAATTAATATATATTATCAGTGGTGGTTCGGTTCGATTAAAACCGAAAACTTCCATATTGAAAACCAAAACCAAACTACAAAGTTCGGATTGGTTTGGTTTAATATCCAAAAACAAAAACAAACGAAAAAAGACCAAACCAAACTGATCTGATGAGTTTGGTTTGGTTTGAAACTCGGTTTTTCAATATTTTTGCACACCTCTAATGTTAACAGCCTCGTTTGGAAGACATGGCATGATATGATTGAACTGGTCATTGTATTTGGGACAACACAGGTTTGCATAGGACAAGACTCTCACAGTCCTGTCTTGGGTTTGGTGCAACATTGGACTGGACTGAACTAGACTATAAATAAAACTTCATTTTTATTTCAAAAATATATGATTTAGACCAAACTTTTTTTTTTATTGAAAAGCAACCCAGAAAGTTCAAGCTTTAGCCACATCCAAAAATGACTTTTACAATCCATTCACCAATGAAGCAGTAAATCTGTGTGTACATAATCCAATTTATTGGAGCATAGATTACCTAGCAAAGGGGTAATATACAATCCATTCAACAATGTAGCAGTAAATCTGTGTGTACGTAATCCAATTTATTGGAGCATAGATTACCTAGCAAAGGGATATATTACATCAAATTTTGTGCAATTTTATAATATGTAACTTGAACATTGATAGAATAATATCTAACCTCAGTGAATATGATAAGAGATTTCCCGAGAAAAAAAGCATCGAAAGAAATTCTCAATTTGACAGAGTGTTGAATGAGATCAATCCCGGTCAATCCCTAAGATTTTGAATGATTTGCCCCAAAAATACTATAGCAAACATAGAGGTAGAGAGAGAGAGAGAGAGAGAGAGAGAGAGAGAGAGAGAGAGAGAGAGAAGGCACCTGTTCAAGAATAGACATAGACGATGGTGGATATGGAGATGATGAGACACTAATGCGAGAAGAGTGGAGATGATGCACAATCTTGTCACACATCTGAGCTTGGGAAAGTAGTCCTAAGTGCTAAGAAACACGTTAATTAGGGATAATAATTTTTGATAATCCTCATTGAAACCACATTGTGGTATATATTTAGAGAGCTAGGCTAAGATTACAGGAAGGAATCACTATACAATTACTATAATCACTAGTGTAACGGATCCAGGAATTTTATCCCGGGGGGTCAAACCATTCAGACATTTCGTCGAATAGGTTGTGGACGTACTTGCAGGTGGTAATTCCGGGGGGTCAAACCAGTGATTTTGGCAGGGTTTTCCGGTGGGTGGGTGGTCAGGCAACCATCCTTGTCCCTTACTAGATCCGTCCATGATCACTACCCGTAAATTTCTGGTCCTAATTACAAGTTGAATTTCTGACTAATTAATTACATTAATTAGATGGTTGACTTATGCCAACACTCCCCCTCAAGTCGGTGCATGAATATCGCACATGCCCAACTTGCCAAGTAAGTCTGCAAACACCTTGTTTGCCACTGCTTTAGTAAATACATATGTTAGTTGATCCTCGGACTTCACAAATGGAAAACTAATAATTCCACCCTCAAGCTTTTCTTTGATAAAATGTCTGTCAATCTCCATATGTTTACTTCGATCATTTTGAACAAGGTTATGAGCAATGTCTATGGCTGACTTATTATCACAATGTAGATTCATTGCTACTCTTGGTTTAAAATCCATGTTAGTGAGCAAGTTTTTCAACCAGAGTAACTCACATACCCTAAATTCCATATTTCTATACTCAGCTTCGGCACTTGATCTTGCTACTACTGGTTGCTTCTTACTTCTCCAAGTCACAAGGTTTACACCTACAAAGGTGAAGTATCCTGAGGTAGATCTTCTGTTGTCATTTGAACCTGCCCATCTGCATTAGTATAGCCTTCAACCTTCATGTGACTATGATTATAGAACAATAGACCTTTTCTTAGAGTAGATCGACTTCAAATATCTCAATATTCGCTCTACAGCATCCATGTGAGGTTTGCGTGAGTCATGCAAGAACTAACTCACCACACTTACTGCAAATGCAATATCTGGTCTGGATGAGATAAATAAATCAGTTTTCCCACAAGCCTCTAGTATCTCCCTTTATCAGTAAAAGATGCACTCAAACACTCAAATAGCTTATGATTATGCTCAGTAGGAGTATCAACTGGCTTACACCCAAACATCCATGTTTCAGATAACAAATCAAGGATATATTGTTAAGCTTACAAAGCACAGAGACCTAAACATGTGACTTGTTAAGATGAGCATGAAGTCTAGGTCATTTTTACAAGCCCAATACTAGAAGGAATTCTCTACAAGCCTTTGAAGGACAACCATTGCTCATTAAAACAAGTACACCTGATACATTAACAAAATAATAAGCAAGGCCCGTTGAGTGACCTTAAGTTGCTGTTTATTTTTTTCATCAAGATATTGCATAGTTCACTATGGTGTATTTGGGCTTGCACTTCTCAAAGTGATTCAAGTCTTTGATTTTGTTCACTTGTGGTGTATTTCTCGCAGGTTTTGGAGAAGTGATCCTCGTTTACAATATCGGTAAGAGCTTATTTGTCTTGCATATAACCAAGTCTTTGATTTTGTTCACTTTTCAAGCTTATTGTACGTTATAATTATCTTCAATTTTGTTAACTTTTGTTATTTTGCTCACTTGTGTTATATTTCTTTCAGATCGACGAATGGCGGCACTTCTCATTGGCACAGGTAAGAGCTTATATGGGTAGTGTTATACTTACCAAATTATTTTTTGGGTCCATTAGATATAAGGGTGGGACCACTAATATATATATTGTTGGCCTAAAGGACAATCAGCCCAAAATATTTAGTTGCAGGCCAAAACTACTACCGTTGCATTTGCCTCTACGGGAGAGGCATCTACCTCTGGGGAAGATGTATCTGCCTTTGCGGGAGATGCATCTGCCCCTATGGATGATGCATTTTCCCCTGTGGAAGATGCATCTGCAATTTTGTCCTTTGCAATAGATGCATATGCCATTTTGTCCTTTGCTGGAGATGCATATGTCATATTGTTTTTTTGTGGAAGATGCATCTGTCATTCTGTCCTTTACACCGACTTATTAAGATATGGTTTTTCTCACAAATTCTATTAGTAGTTTGGTACTAGTATCGAATTTTCTTTTTCTTTTTTTCAACTTTTTTTTTCCTTTTTCACAGAATAATGTTTATTTATTTAAATTTAGATCCATGCTGAACCTAAGATATTGACATGATCATGCATGTGGTGAGCATTAGTTGACTCTAGCATTATTAGTTGGAACTTGTGTTTATGTTTTTGGCACATATTTCTTTTATTTGACATGAAAAACAATAGATCATGCACATTGGAAACAAGGGAAATATAATAACCCCATACTAATAGCTAGCTAGCAAGCAATATATTACCCAATTTTTATTAAAATAATTTGATACCTACTAAAGCATGTGATTTGATCCAAGGCATAGTTCAAACAAACAAAATGTTTAAAGCAGGAGCAAGAAACAAATTTATTTACTCATGATTATTTTGTTGATGTTCCTATACAGGACTGCCTTTTCTATTAAAATTTATAGTTGGAGGCCCATTTGTGATGGCGCTTTTGATCTATAAATGGCGAAGAAGACACTTTTCAATGTATAGCACCATTGAAGACTTTCTTCATGGTGATAATAACTTGAAGCCGATACGGTATAATTATTCAAACATTAAGAAGATGTCAAATAGATTCAAGGACAAGTTGGGTGAAGGAGGCTATGGCTCTGTATTTAAAGGAAAATTACGCAGTGGCCGTTTTGGAGCAATTAAGATGTTGAGCAAGCCCAAAGCTAATGGCCAAGACTTCATGAGTGAGGTAGCTACAATCGGGAGAATTAGCCATGTTAATGTGGTGCAACTCATTGGCTATTGTGTCGAGGGATCAAAGCGTGCTCTAGTATATGACTTCATGCCTAATGGGTCTCTTGATAAATACATTTATTCAAAAGAAGGAAGTATCCTCTTAAGTTGCAAGCAAATGTATGCGATTTCTCTTGGAGTGGCTCAAGGGATTGAATATTTACATGAAGGTTGTGACATGCAAATTCTGCATTTTGATATCAAGCCTCATAACATTCTTCTTGATGAAAATTTCGTCCCAAAGATTTCTGACTTTGGGCTTGCAAAATTATATCCAACAGAGAATAGCATTGTCTCTTTAACGGCAGCAAGAGGAACAATGGGATATATGGCTCCAGAGTTGTTCTATAAAAATATTGGTGGCGTCTCATACAAAGCTGATGTGTATAGTTTTGGAATGTTGCTGATGGAAATGGCAAGCAAAAGAAAGAATTTAAATGCATTGGTAGAGCATTCAAGCCAAATCTACTTCCCCTCATGGGTGTACGACCAATATAATGAGGGAAAGGATTTGCAGATAGGTGATGTTACAGAGTAGGAAAGAAAAATAGTGAAAAAGATGGTTGTAACTGCCTTATGGTGTATTCAATTGAAGCCAAGTGATCGTCCTTCAATGAACAAAGTCATACAGATGCTCGAAGGAGATGTTGATGGCCTAGAAATTCCTCCGAAGCCTTATTTGTGCCCACAAGAGATTCCTGTCTTGGATATTCAAGATAATTTGAATCCAATATGTTCTAACGTAGAGCTGACATTTACTATGTCAGCTAGGTGATGATCAGCATTCAAACAATTTGAATATCAATGTAAGTTTACTTGTTACGATGGGTCAGGAAAGGTACTTAGCCTTATCTTTATATAAATTATATAAATATTTTGAACATGAGTCTTTGCTCTGATTTTGTCTATCCATTATGCGGATGCAGGGATTGTAAAAAATCAAATATGGCAGACATCAGTGGAGCTAGAGATATCCATTGGTTTACCAGAAACTAATACATGATATTAATTCCATGTATTAATACCTATATATATCTCATTGAGTATATATGGATCTACTTGGAATTTCTTATTCTCTTCCTTCTGTTCTACTTCTTATGAACTCTACCATCCATGAATTAGTAGATGGACTCTATGGAGCTGCCTTCTTTGTTAATTGGACAGGAATTGAGGTTTGGTTATCAGTACCATATCTGCCGAAGGAATAAAATCTGTGAACCATTTGGTAAGAACTCATAAACAAGAGCTCTTCTAATTAACCCATCAGCACGGAAGCCAATTTACCAAACGAACCAGATTGACATGGTGGATAATGATATGACCCACTGTTCCCACTTCCTTCAGCAAATATCACCCGGTGGCCAATTTTATTTGAGTGATCCATTTTAGATATAATATATATGAATTTAAAATTACATTGTGGGGTGCATGGGTTGCATCCCATGCAATTTTATTTTTCTAAATGTTGCCTAAGTATGTTTTATACTCGGCTTATCCCCAATTTCAACCCCAGTTCACCTACACAGAAATGTAACTCAAGCGTTTTGCACATTTGAAAATTTTCAAAAGAACAAATGCATGTGACTCTTCAATTTCGATTAGGAAAAAAGCAGTTCGCATGGTATGTTTAGCCCATCCCATTTAAAATCCTAGATTCGCAGCTGCAAAAGATAAAGGAAAAATAAGACTGTCACATATGCATCTGTATATATATATATATATATTGTGGCTGGAAAATGTATATATCAGAATTCGATTTTAAATTCTAATGACTGAGTGGGCTAAACGTTGTTTCATATACTGGCACTGTAGATTTCTTTTATCCTGGACATCATATATATGTTCGTAAAAATTCTCTCCTCAAATGTATCTTTATTGTTTAGATTCTATCCTCAAGTTAATGTATCTTTATTGTTTAGATTTATTTCCTTTTACGGTTAATGACTCTTGAAATGATTCAAAATGATGCAAGTTTAATTTTTTCCTTAAACTAACAAGAACAACTAAGCATTGTAACAAGAATGACATTCTGCCAAACGTTTGCAGCTGCAACTGTAGCACAAGCTCAACCAGTACAATAACAAACTAATAAGCAAGGCCCATTAAATGATCTCAAGTTGCTCTTTCGGTCCAGATCTTAAGTTATTCATTCTAGTGTATTTAGGCTTGCACATCTCAAAGTATGTACGTCAAGCCTTTGGTTCTGCTCACTTTTGTTGTATATATTTCTCACAGATTATCGAGTGCTCCACATTAACATTGGTATGAGCTTCTATTTCTTGCATATAATCAAGTCTTTGACTTAGTTCACTTTTTAAACTTAAAGTTAGGATTTATGGAAAAATTACTTAGAAATACATTTTGTGCAACAGCACTTCCTATCTAATAGAAAAGGATTCCATGATCTTGAACCAATCTTATAATTAATCTTCAATTTGTCAACTTTTGTTAATTTGTATCTTATTTCTTGCAGATCAACCAACGATGGGCACCACTCATCGGCCGGTAAGAACTCATTGTTACACTCACCAAATTTATTTTCAAATTATTGGTTTTTTACAAAATAATGGAAGAGAATTTAATTTATTTAAATATAAACCCACTCTAAACCTAATGGTAATTCTAGCATTATTAGTTGGAACTCATATATATACAGACCCAGTCAAGTAATAATGTCTTTACTTTAAGAAAAGTAAGAAAATCTTCTCTGTGTAACACCTAACAATGCAGTTAGATGATCGAAACAGATCATTTTTCAACTCCCTCATCAAAAGTCATCAATGTAAAAAATCAGTCAAATCGGTGATTGTTTGGTCGTTTAAACTGTGCAGATAAATACAGTCCATCAGATAAAATTGAAATGATGTTAACTGTAATAAACTAGCTAAACAGTTTTCGATTTGACTGATTTTTTATAAAGATTATCTTTGAATACAGTCTGTCATATATATACCCTTAGCACATATTTCACCTATCTTTCATAAAAAACCAAAAGAACAATTTGGAAACGAGAGAAAGGTAATGACCCACACTAATAGCTAACAATATGATACCCAATAAGAACCGAAAAAAATGAATATTTAAATGAATCTATAATTATATGTCGGCATTTTTATGGAATAAACATTTTACAAAAACGAATTGATTAATTAAAGGACAACAGTGAAACAGTTACTTGTGGGCCAAAAGTAATTTACAATCTTAAGAGTCACTACCAGCCCAACAAATGTGACAAATGTATTTTAAACTCCATTCATAGTCATTATAAGGGATTATTAATTCTTGTAGACCTTGCTACATGCTATTTATGCTGGATGTTGTGGAATGAGCGCAATGCTCTCGTGTATGATAAACCATTGCTTCAATATTTGACAATTCAAATTTTACCGTATTGAAAGAATAAGCTTATTCTATCATACATCATATAAATAAGAGATAATTAGGTTTAGATTATTTAGAAAAACAGTTTTTAGATGAAGATCGAAAGTGTTTTAAAATTTATAAGAAATTTTTTTTAATTCATAATAATTTATAATAAAATCATTTTAATTTATAATAAAGTCATTTTAATTTATAAGAAAATCATTTTAATTCATAATAAAGTTTTTCCCTAATTTGAATGGTATTAAGCCGTCAAAGAAGAAAAATAAAAGTACTTAATTAAAAACCCTAAATCATTACCGGTCTTAGTCTAAGAAAGACTTGTAAAATACACTGAACTTTAAGGCTCCCTATAAATAATATATGTCCCCCTCCCCACAAAATATTTATATGAATTTATTCTTGAAAACTTAACATGGATCTTCATAAAACAATGTTGGGTATTGACAGAATTTAGTATTTTATGTTTACTGATGCTCAGGGTCTCAATTTGATGGGAAGCTTTGAATCAGTTAACTTAAATATTGTTTATATAAGTGGCCAAAAAAAAATTGTTTATATCATTTAATGCTGAGAAGAACTAGATGTGTGAACTAAACAATAGACCATGATGATCATATATTCATGTGGATACCGACCATAGTGGGCTCATAACTATAATATCAAATTCATGTTTAGTATTTTTTATAAAATTCAAGGATTTAATTTGGGAATTTTGAATTTTTTAGAAAATTAATTTGATAAATTGACCCCATATAAAAATAGTAATAGTCAAGACGAGTTCATAGAAATTTTTGAAATTTTTCTTTTTGTCAAAATGTGTCTAGGGACTAAATTGATGTTTGATGACAAATATAAGGGATGAAATTAATTGAAAATGTACTTTAGAGACCAATTTGATGTTTGACTGAAAATAGAGAGATTATTGGTAATAAAAAACGTTTTCTTTACAAGAACCTATAATAAAGAAAATTAAAGAATAATGAAAAAACTGGAGATGGAAACTTCCAGATTTAGAACTGGAGTCTTTGGAAAAACAAAAATTTAGAAGTGGAGGTGAGATTTGGGGGCAGCTCGATCATCCCTCATCTTTATTACTGCTTCTCACACCCCCAGCTTGATCATCCCTCAACTCAAGACTCCTGCAAATTGGTAGAGTTGCTGAATGAAACAACATGAAATTTCATGGTTGATGCAAATTCTATATATACTAAACACGCAGATGAGCGTTACTGTAGTTAGCCTGTAGCTAGAAAATTCTATTTGGCCCTTGGGTTTTTTTTGCTGTGTTGGTGGGGGTTGTAATTTTCGGGGTAAGTTTGGCCTTTTTTTGTCTTTTCACCGCTTTTTAGTTCCTGCCCTTTGCTTTTCCGTTTTTTTACGTCCCGTGCCATTGCTTTCTTTTTCTTCTGTTTCCCCTCTCAGTCTTTTTTTTTTATCTGCGTGCCATTCTGTGAATACTTGAGTTGGGTCTGCCCTGTTTGGTCATTCACACCACTGGGCTTTTGCAAAAAAGCGTTCGCGTCTCCCTCTCTCACCTCACTCACTCAGACTTTCTCTTCCCTCTCCCGACACTCTGTCTCTCTCTCTCTCTTCCCTCTCAGTCTCTCTCCATCGCCGTCACTGTCTTCGGCGGCGGATGCGGGTGGTTTTTTGGCCCATCTTCTTCGTCTCTTCATCCTCTTCCTCGTCATACCCTTCGTTTTCCCCAGAACCCAGCCAACCCGAGAACCCAGTTCATACCAATTTGGGTTCATCAGCGTTGACTCGCCGTTCCCGGTGGTGTCATGAGGCCGGACCACTTGGGCTTCGTTCTCCTCGCCACGGGGAGTCTTTCTAGGCTACTCACTTGGGCCGACGATGCTTCACGACAGCCTCCAAAGGTCAGCGGCTTTCCCGTTATTCTCCTCTTGGTGTGGGTTTTCTGTTGATGTGTTCGATTCAGACTCCAGAGCAGAAATGAAGGTATACTATTTTGCAACTGGTTTGGTTAGCATCAATCTTCCCTCACATGGCTTGGTATGATTTTCATGGGTTCAGAGTTCTATGCTTTTTTTATGAGGAATTATTGTTGGGATTTTGTTAGTTATTTTGTTCACTCATTGAGATGTGTAGGTTGAGAAAAATGGGGTTTCGTTGAGGTGTTGTGACCTTCATGTTTTTTCTGGATTTGCGTTGTATTCTGCCATGTTTATTTGGCAAAACCAGTACATGTTGGATGATGCACAGGTTGTTGAAAAGCGACTTTATAGAAATCTCATTGCTAGAAAAATTTTACAGGGATTTGCTGCTGAAGTACAAGTTTATGTATTTTTCTGATTCTGTAACCACTATGTTAAAAAGCAGACTTTTGAGTATATAATGTGTGTACAGGTAAATTAAAATGCAGACTTTAAGTATATAATAAACAGTGAGCATGAGCACATTAAAATTCACCAATGTTTCTATGATTTGTCAGATCGACTAGCAACACTTCTAGCCAAGGAACGAACACATTCACAAGCCTACATTGGATGCATGAATAAAGGACCAGTGATCACTTACCCCAAAATGAAATGGTAAATGGGTTTTCATATTATCGTTGCAGAGCTTTAACCTGTGAGATTGATGGTTTATTTTTCCTGATTAATCTGTCCATGATTTATTATTTTTATGTCATTAACTGATGTTGTGGTTGATTTTATGTTGATCTATCTTTTTTAATAAATGAGCTCAGTGCCTGATTGATTGAGCTCAATGTAACTATTTTGATCTGGGTTTTTAAATGCAGGCCAGTTCGAGTTTGGTTATTGAGAAAACGAATGATAATAAATAAATAAATGCATATAAGATAAATTTTTGAGTTTTTGTTTTAGACTTGGAATCTGGGATAGCTCAAAATTATAATGGGTTGATTTTGCCTCTCAAATTTTTGGAGATATTGATTGTGGAAAAGCTTGGAATACTATTTCTTCGTTATTTACAAGCAGACTGAGAATCAATTCAATTTTCATTACTGAATTTATAGCTTAGTCTTTCACATACAGTGTGGATTTGACTCTATAACTACATTTATATTCTCAATATCTATTTGAGGGTTCAAGTTTCGTATTCATGAAAATCATGTAATCTTTTGTTGTTAGTCAATGACATGGTACTTTGCAGTTTAATTACTGGGAAGGGAAGCAATCATAGTTAATTATTTCCTGTGCTTTTTCAGGTCTTACTACATAGTTCAACTAAAGTTGAAGATCAGGTGAAAAACATTGTAAGTGGTACTTCTGAAATTATGAACTCTGATACCACAGAAGCACTGAAACACAAAAATGAAGTTGTTCCTGCAAAGGCTGTGCAAAATCCCCGTGAGCGAAGACCAGCCTTGGGTTATTCTTTTTTTTTTTCCCTATAAGAAGCACTTTGTTACATCCATATATGGCATGTCTTAATAAGCACTTTGGGGGAAAAGAAATAGACTGGATTTATTATCTTGATTACATTGTATATTAAATATAAATCACAGCCCTATTTCTCACCTTTGCACATGTCTTCTCTCCTAACCATAAAACAATTAAAGCCTTCTAGGTGTGTGAGAAGTTGTTTTTTATGTCTGAGAATTTCACATTATAGTTTCATGCTTGAAAATGACTTACTCATTTATTATACTGAGTGCATTGTATCAGAGATATGCAAGGCAGTCAAATCTTTTGGTTTTGTTGAAGTTGAAACTCCAGTTCTGCAGGTTTTTCAATATCTTCACAGTTTCATAGTTGCATGGAGTTCTAGCACAGTTGAGTTGATAGACTGTTTGGCCATTTTCTGATTAGAAGTAATTTGTTTATTTATTGCCTGAAATAGTTAATTTCTGCTTATTTTTATGATTTTATTCTGATGCCATATGTGAATTGCACAAGGATTATATATACCTGAAACTTGGTTTTTAATTAATTTGATCAACTAGGGAGCAGCTGGTGCAGTGGAAGCTAGGCCATTTGTTACGTACATTCACTTGGAAGGGAGCTGTATTTGTGAATAGCGACTAAGCTCCACTTAAAGAGAATGTTGGTGAGTGTTTTTTCTTTTTTATAAAATTCATACATTTCTCAAATTAAAATGAGAGAATGTTGGTGAGTGTTACATACATTTCTCATATTTTCCAGAAGAGCAACAGAGAAGTTTACATAAATAGAGGCAGTTTGTAAAATTTAAATAATATATAAAAATTAATACATCTTAAAAAATGTATGTAACATCTTCAATTAAAAAATGTTTGTACAAAATTTACATTTATGATGTACTGTACATTTAAACAGTTGTTCTCTGTATATATGTATTCATCCATCTTTTTCTTGGGCTGGCCCATTTATTCCGATTTTTTGTGTTATGTATAGCAGCCTCTAAATATCATTAATTGATTCGAACCATCCAATATGAAATCACTGCATCTTAGCTTGCCATGATATGTTAGATATTAATTGAATCATTGGATAATTTAGAAATGTTAATGGTCATGTTGTTGGTGATTTGTGATGGTTGTGATGATTTTGATTGTTGATGAGTTGGCTTGAGTTGCCAAAATAGTTTTCATTTTATCTGTCAAAGGCTCACCATTTCTTAAGCTACAGGGACAGAACCGGACAGAAACGGTGAGCTGTCAATTTCTGTTTTTTGTTTCTTTCCCTCTTTTACTTGGTCTTTTGTTGGTAGTCAAACAGAGGCCAAGCCAATTAAATTCCAATTGACTATTTGATCGCAACATTTTATTTTAACTGGGTGTTCATTTTGTGAGCTTTTGATTTTCTTGATGTTTAAGATCTGAATTTCATTTGCTATTGATGTCAATGTTTACATACATATTTAGATTTTCATATTGGTGTTGCCCACAAGCAGCTTTGTCTTCAATGTCTGTAATCCTCAGGCTCAAGGTAAAGTCTCCACTTTTTTCTCTCCTCTGATCTTTCTACAATTTGTGTAGATTAATTGGTACTATCTCTGTTCCTAATTTCTCTTGCTCTTTTAAAACCATTTTAGGAAGCTGTTTTGATCAATTAGGGTGACTAAATCTTCTACTATTTGATAAAGATTTGGATTTACAATCTAACAGAAAATTGTGAGATGCCAATTTATGTTTTTTTGTTTCTTTCTCTCTTTTACTTGGCCTTTTCTTAGCCGCCAAACATAGGTCAAGCCAATTAAATTCCAATTGACTATTTGATCCCATGTATTCTTGGGACTTTATAGCATTAAGGGGTCAGAAAACTAACTTCAGTAGTATGGAATGCAGGCATTTCATTAGAGAAGGATGGGAGGAAAAATTCCACACCCGCGGCACCGCACAGGCACATTTACTAGGTATAGATTGATAAGGAAGAAAATATTATAGCCTACTATGTGTTTAGAATTTTTCTTAAACTACTTTTATTGGGGCTGAGTATGCGATGCTTATTTCGCTTACGTCTTGATCTGAAATAATTTGAGTTATTTTTCCATCACAAAATAATATAATAAACTATATTTTCATCTATATATATATATATGTCACCAATTTTATATACTCAATCACAATTATCTTTTTACTTTTCTCACCTTCAACAACACACAGGCATAATAAATTGTTTCTCTTATAAATTGCAACACCTCAAAGACATGTTTTATACTTCTTAAAAAATTGCATATACGACTATAAAAATTATGAACCAAACTTTGAAAACTAATTTCCAACTTCCTCTGTTTATACTTCTCATCCTCTATCTCCAACTTACTGTCCCTCATTTATTGTGAGATCTTACATTAATGTCATTTTTAGCAATAGGTTAACTTCTCATGTTGTGCAAAGCTTCTTTTCATTGGTTAACTTCTCATTCTCTCTTTCTCTCTCTCCAAATCTTTATGCCTTGGTTGAAAATTCTCTTCTTTTTTTTTCTTTTTTTTTTCTAAGGCTTCCTTACCTTGCATTATTGTGAGATTTTTAGTTGAACTTCATTTTTATGCATGAATTAACTTCTACTGTTATATAGAACTACTTTCAATTCGTTAAAGGTGTTCCTTCTGATTCAATGGCTTAAATTGCTAGAATCATTTTTGCCAGCCTCTTTCGATCTTGCATCTTATTAATCTCATTCAAATAAAGTTTTTACATTCATATGTGTTTTTATTACACGTTAAAGAATATGTCTGCACTTTTAAATTACATGGACAGAAATTTTACCGTTATACACACTAACAAATTTTTCCATTATATAGAGTCAAATTTTACATAGACTCAACTATCTGCTTTAGCTCAAACATTGCACAATTTATTTTGTTAATTAAGTGGTTTAATGATACTACTAACATTCATTCATTTATGTTTTACTGTTACTTACTCTATCATTAGTTTCCAAGAATCAATTCTTAATGTATTATGCAAAAACAAACTATATACTTTGCTGGACAAATTATTTTTAGGCCAACATTGTTTTCAGAAAAAAGCATGTACTCCACATCATTTTGACAAAATGTGTACGTGGAAACTTTGCATATATTTTTTAATACCACTCGGCCCATTCAATTCCTATTCAAAAATATCATAATGTTAGTTAAAATTAAATTGAATTGATACTACTTTCAACTACCAACTATTGTTCAGTTCAGAGACTAATCTCAACTGATTAAACAATCTATATGCATTTTACAATTTGACAATTCATATACGCATACTCTAATTTTCCAGTAATACAGAGAAGCATCCACCTGCAGGAGACAACAAAGAGGATGACCAGCCCAGCAACACTGAACAAAAATCTTCTCAAACCCATACATCCACCCCTGCAGATCCATAAAACAACTTTTCAACAGTGAATCTTGCTCTTTTGTTATGTATCACATACAATTATATAACCAAGTGTTGTAATATTTTTTGCATGTTTGCTTTATTAAGATATCAACAATATCTTAATATGACAACCAACATAAAAAACATACTATCAACCACCATTTTGTAACTTTAAATGCATCAGCAACATTGATGCTACTGTTTAGAAACATGTTTGTTAAATTTTGTTAATTTAATTGAAGTTAAAACTCCAGTTCTGCAGATTTGTCAATATCTTCACAGTTCCATACTTGCACAGACCTCTAATTATAAGTAATTTCTTTATTTATTGCTTGAAATAGTTAATTTCTGCTTATTTTTATGATTGTATTCTGATGCCATATGTGAATTGCACAAGCATAGCTGTAACTTGAATAGATAGAATATGAATTTTACAAACCTTAACAACATTTCCAAAACTTTCAACTTAAATTTCATAATGCTCAAACAAATTTTATAATTTTTTCAGACCCGCAGCATCGCGCGGGCAAGAATACTAGTTATCTTCTATATGCAAGCTAAGTGATTTTGATGCTTTCCTATTAAAACTTTTGAGATTGGGCAGCTTTTTTTTCGGTTAGCTTGAGCAGCTTGACAACAAGGTCTACTAAAGGCAATAAATTTGTCTTGCTCAATAATCAGTAGAAGACGGCAAAGAAAGAAGAAATTGAAAGAAAGCTCGAATTCTGTTTTCTTCAAAAATGCGTAAAACACAAATATATCGTTCTTAATTTCAAGCCGTGGTTTGTTTCTATATCTTGGAAACGGTTTCCCGTGTTTTTAAACATTAACGCACTAAACGTGTATCGCATAAAATTTTTGTTTTGTAAAAACAAAAAACGCATTTACAAAACGTTACGAAATGCGGCCTAATTAGTCAAGTACACTTATTGAGAGAAAAATGGAGTTGCTGACCACATTGGGCATTCCCTGGAGCTGGGCCTAGGCCTCTCCATTTTTTATAAGCCCCCTTGAATTTTAAGTAACTGTTAATTAATGATCTTTTTAGGCTGTCTACGAGCTGGTTTATTTGTAGCCAGTTTCTTTTGTGTTTCGGGCCTTTAAGACGCCCACTCAATCAAAAAAAATAATTGAAATTTAATTTAGTAAGTGTAATAATAAAGGTACCCACAAAAGAAAATTTGCTAACTTACTGAAATTACCTTTTAAATTTACGGCAAAAAACAAAGTTTCTCTCTGTAATTTAGAAAAGAATATTGGATATAACATGTATAAACATGGTGTAATTTATCCAATGTATAAAGGTATTGTTAGATGAATGTGTTTATATTATTTGGGTATAGTATTAATAATATTCATCCATTTTATGACACATAAATTGGTTATACAACATGACAATGTATCGATTATACATAATAATTTCTCGTAATTTCATCCTTGTTTCAATTTGGTTCTATAGACTCAATTTTCTATCACGTCTTTATAGTCTACATTTTGTTACGACAAATTTCAAACTTAAAATTTTGTCCAAATTTAGATTGTAAATCCTTGATTTCATCATCGCGACAGTGCAACAATTCAAATTTTATAAGCATTTTGCACATGGTTTTGACATGAAAATTATGTCTGATATTTGACCAAAATTTAAATTCTGGACTTGATTGTTAAAAAAAATATATATATCCAAATTAGGAAAACTTAATTGAAAATATTGAACTTACTTGAGAACATTGACTAAGGTGAAACTACATGGCCAAAATTGATCATTTGCCCTAAAATTCACTTTAAAAATTAGGGTCAATTATATTTTGCACCCCTATGGTATGGTTTAAATAACACTTTGATCTCTGTCTTTGAAACATTGAAATGTTAAACCTAAAGTTTGAAATGATACATTAGACCCATTTTTTATGCTGATGTTGAAGGCATACCACATAGATTTAAATATTTTCAAAACTTGATTTTTCAAAATATTTGAAATCATTGAAATGCAACTAAAAATAAAAATTATAATTATAATTATAAAATCCACAACTTTCCTTCGGCTGCCCATTCCACCATTTCCTCACCTCTCTCCTCCATATATACCACCTCCTCAAACCCTTCTCCACCATCGACTCTCTGGCCACCATAGTCAAACTGTCAAAGGTAGATGGGGTGTGGGTGAGATTGGGGGATGGTGTGACTTGTACGGAGGTGTTGGAAGACTAGGATTTTACAATTTTAAGTTTTAATTTTATCTTTTATTTTTAATTGAATTTCAATGTTTCCAAACATTTTTTAAAGTTCAAGTTTCTTAAAGAATTTTGAATTATATTTTTATCCACACGCCGCAAACCTAGTTTCCATGTTGCTACTAATTCAAACTTTAAATTTAATATTGCAATTTTTTAAAAGACATGGACCAAAGTTTTATTTGGACCACACCATAGAGGTGTAGAGTATATTTGACCATAAAAATTAAGTTTCCAAGAATTCATTACAAGAACTCAAAAAGTAAAGTTTTTAAATTTAGTATTACTCTTATAGTTTAGAAAAACCAAATTCATGAAAAAAAAAAAAAACATAATACCAAATAAATTCAAAGTTATGATACAACAAACCGACTTGCCCATTGTTATGGACACTCATAACTTAAAATGGACCCTATAAATTGAGGTTACATATTTGGGTTTAAGTAAACATATATAATTTTGTTCCTCCAAGAAAGAAAAAAAAAAAAAAAGTAAACAATTTTATTTGTTTGCTTATGAGGATACATGCTTAATTGGTTGGATTAAACCGACCCAGAGCCATATCCAAAAATAAAAAATTTGGGGGTTTGAAGTGACCGTCTCATTGACTTAAGCTTACCCCAAGGGCTGGCCATGAAAAAGTGTGCATGGGGTCGTTGTTTTTAATGAGAAAAACAACATGGATGGCAATGCATGCTAACCCACTTGTAGGTAGCTAGAGAGTAAAATAGAGTCAAGTTGGGTGGCCAATTTGACCGGAAGCCTCGGCAACTTCATGGAATCTATCTAGAGAGAAGAGTTACAATGTAAAGACTAATATCGAAAGACAATTCAATGGTTGTGTTTCTTGTTGCCACAACTACAAGGGCCGGCCATGAAAAAGTGTGTATGGGTAGCAATGCAGGGTAACCCACTTGTAGCCTTGTAGGTAGAGATTAAAATAGAGTCAAGTTGGGTGGCCAATTTGATCGGAAGTCTTGAATCGTTCCACTAAAAATTAAGAGGGGCAACTTCATGGAATCTAGCTAGAAAGAAAATTCAATGGTTGTGTTTCTTGTTTCCGTTGGTCATTCACTCTCATTAGGGATCGAGCGCAACTTGATTATGATTAGTTTCTTTGTTCCAACCCACTCTTGTTTCGGCTTAAAATAAAGAGTTATTTATAAAAATGCTCCCTCATGATACATGCCTCACTTTATATTTTAAATTTCATTTTATCTCATTTTGCTACCAAATTTTAATTAACATGTTTTTTATTTTCCCAATCCGTCAACTCTATCAACTCCGTCAACTTTATTATCTCCTATGCTGATATGGCTTAGAAACAACAAAATTTGGAGGAGTATGCTTTTTTCATTTTTTAGACTTGTGCTCACAAAAATACTCTTATAAAAATTGTCATTTATAAGCCACTTTAGTATGGGAAACGAAAAAGTGAACATAGTTAACCAATGGGGACAAATTAAAAAATGAATCAAAATTTAAAGAAAAAGTGAGACACGACTCACGAGTAATAATTTAATTAGGGGCATTCTTCCATTGTGTTATTTTTGGTTTCTGAAATGCAATTGCAATGGTGGGATTACAGTTCTTCTTCTCTGGCCTTTTTTTTTTTTTTTTTTTTTTTTTTTTTTTTTTTTTTGTCTCTGTTATCCATGTTTACAGTGTGTTAACGCCCGTCTACTGAGGACTGCAAAAGGGCCGGGTGAAAGTACAGTGCTTCACTAAGCTAATATAAATTTTTTTTGTCTTAATAACATGGATTGTAAAGTCAATTAAATTGTTTAATATTATAATTTCATCTTATATGACATTCACTTGTCATGTTAATTTTTTCGAAGACTATATTACCAAGCTTTTGTTATAAATGGAAAAAATTAACTCCAGCCCCAAATTGTTTCATCTCTAAAAAGTCATCACAATATCCCTTAAAAAAATATCTCTTATCTTATTTGGAAGCATAATGTTCATCTCATTCATTATTTTATTTTTTGTTGTTGGCCTTTTATTATATCTAGACGGAATGTTATTTTATCCATGTCCCAGCCTGCTACATCATCTCACCAAGTTTCCATGTCCCAGCCAACAAGGAGATTTAAGTCCCTTGCCAAGAGGAAAACAAGATCTCAAACCAGTCTAGCCACTAAACAGCCTAACATGAAAAAGAATTCAGCTGCCAAGAAGAAACAGTCATAGGCTATGGGTTTAGTTTAGTTTTTGCAATTAATTTCAGGAGATTATGGTGATTTTGCTTGTAATTGACTTGTTTTGTTTTTGATTTTGGATTAGGGATTGGTGGTCACTGTTTTTGTGGTAAATCACTAACATTAGCAGGTTTTTGTATTAGGAATGGTGGAATGGTGGTCACTGTTTTTGTGTATTTTGATAGTGGAATGGTGGGACATATTTGTATTAGGAAGGTGAATTGTTTTTTGTTATTAAGCAGGTGGATCATAAGGTGAACTGTTATTAGGAAACCTAAGTAGGATCTGTTATTTGATGTCTTTTGCAAGATGTCCAAATTTTCTCATGTGTAAGATGTAAGACATGTTAATGTTTTTTGCAACATTGATTACTTTGTTATTCGTCCATTTTGACAACAATGATTCAACTTATGTTTTGGCATGAAATTATTGTAAAATAAGCTTATTTGTCAAAAAGAATATGAACACTTAATTTAATTTCAACTGAATTCAATCTCAAATCTGGAAAATATTCAACTTAATTCCATTTCACAACATATGCCGATATTACATTCATTTACACAATATCAAACCCAATATGTGGCTGGTAGAACAACCCCGATTAAGCAAAATACATCACAGTAATTTGCACAATGTCATCATACATTAAAGACACTACTAAAATGATAACTAAAGACTACCTTATGGGTCCTATGGACCAACACCCAACCTATTTTCTTCCTGTTCCCTCCCAAACATCAGTACAAGAACAAAGAAAACCCATAAAAGGATGATGCAGAGCCACATCTTCTTTAACCTTGATTTCACCCGACCAACTTCTTCTTCCATCAGTCCTTACTTCCTTAAAAGCCCAGGTATCACTTACCTCGACCTTTCACACATAGGTGGATCGACCGACCTCCACAGATTGCAACCACCTCTGCCTCTTAGCAATTTTACAAATAGAGGACAGTGAAAAAATGCCCCAAGAAAACAAAGGCCAAAAATCCCTAACAATTGAATATTTGACAATAAAAATAAGAGAAAGCAAGTTGAGGCATCAGAATCATACCATGGAACAACACTCGAACCTCCTTCCTAAATTCAAATCGGTCCAAGATGTCCTTATTTGGATGGGTCTTCCACACTGACAATACATTATACTAATTACCAGGTATGCTCTCAATAATCCACTCAGATGCTTTTGTTTTTGGGGTTATAGCTAATATATAGACCTATGGTTTCAGATGGGGATTGAGATTTAATATTGGTGGGAAAGTCCATGTGGATGGTGGGAAATTGAGATTGCAATTGGGATGGGCAAGGTCTGATTTAATTGTGCACGAAAAGACGAAAATGCCCCTGCAAACTGGTTACGTGCGAGTCACGTGATCAGTTTTTAACAGTAAATGTGATAGACTTGACGGAATGTACTTGATTGAGCCACTTGAAAAATTATAGTCTTTAATTGAATCAAAGTGAAATAGGGATCCTCAACTGAAAATAGGGGTATAGTTATAGTCCTTTTGCTAATATTTTTCCTATGTTTTATTATATATTTTATTACATATTTTTATAAACAAACGATGTAATTGTGTTTTCAACGATCCAAACCGTTCAAATTTGAGTTCCTCACTCAAAGATAATTTGTGCGAAAAATTAGTTCAATCGGAGATATAAAAGTGACATAACGGTGGTCGAATTAATAAACGATCGTGGTTTTTCTAATGATGATCGAATGGGTAGATGAATTTCGATTTGGTCGATTTTTTGTAAGGATGATCTTTGACTATGAACATAGAAAATGAACGGGTTAGATTGTTGAAATCACGTTGTGGTCTTCATAATTATGGAAACGACAAGTTTTCAACGGGAAAGTTATTAGAATTATACTCTTCAAGTGTATTTATATGTAGAAGCTCACATATCGATTGTGTTTTCAACAATCCGAACCGTTCAAACTTTAATTCCTTACTTTAAGAGAATCCTTGTAATAAATTATCTCAATCGGAGATGTAAAAGTGACGTAACGATGGTCGAATTAATGAATGATCGTGGTTTTTCTAATAATAATCGAACATTCGAATGGGTAGATGAATTCATATTTGGCCGATTTTTTGTAAGGATGATCTTTGACTATCAACATATAAAATGAACGGTTCAGATCGTTGAATTAATAAACGATCGTGGTTTAATAACTTTAATTATAGTTGTATTATAAAAGTTTATTATAATAACTTTAATAACTATAGTTGTAAATTTGTAATGTTGTATACAATTTTAAAAATTTATTATTTATGGTATTACACAGTTTACACTATTACTATTTACTAACATTATATGATTATAGTATTATATAATAACTTAATAAGCATATTAATAATTTATTAGAATATACAAATGAAAACCTATTAAATATGTTCTAATTCACCAATTAGATAAATAAACTAGTCAGCTCAGTTGATTGAAAGTTGAAGTTTGTTCTACGAGGTCTCATGTTTGATTCACAATGTACATAACCAAAATCTTATATTTTTTTATTGAAGATATATTGTGTGTAAATGGGCTTTGGGTTCGACCTAAGCGGGCTGGGCTTCAAGGGGATGGCCCAAGCCCAGCCCAATGACTATTCAGGCCATATCGGGCTTCGGGCCCAATTAGCTGGGCGGGCTTTGGGTGGGCTTCGGGCCTTAGGCTTTTTGGTGACCCCTAGTCCACCATCGACTCTCTAGCCACCATAGTCAAACTGTCAAAGGTAGATGGACTGTGGGTGAGACTGGGGGATGGTGAGAGGAGGTGTTGGAAGACTAGGATTTTACAAACATTGACTTTCAAACTTAGTTGAATTTCAATGTTTCCAAACATTTTTTAAAGTTCAAGTTTCTTAAAGAATTTTTAATTATATTTTTATCCACACGCCACAAACCTAGTTTCTACGCTGCTACTAATTCAAACTTTAAGTTTAATATTGCAATTTTTGGTGACCCCTAGTCCACCATTGACTCTCTAGCCACCATAGTCAAACTGTCAAAGGTAGATGGACTGTACGTGGGTGAGATTGGGGGATGGTGAGAGGAGGTGTTGGAAGACTAGGATTTTACAAACATTGACTTTCAAACCTAGTTGATTTCAATGTTTCCAAACATTTTTTAAAGTTCAAGTTTCTTAAAGAATTTTTAATTATATTTTTATCCACATGCCACAAACCTAGTTTCTATGCTGCTACTAATTCAAACTTTAAGTTTAATATTGCAATTTTTTAAAGACATGGACCAAAGTTTTATTTGGACCACACCAGCGCATAGAGGTGTAGAGTATATTTGACCCTAAAAATTAAGTTTCCAAGAATTCATTACAAGAACTCAAAAAGTAAAGCTTTTAAATTTAGTATTACTCTTATAGTTTAGAAAAACCAAATTCATGAAAAAAAATATATATATAATACCAAATAAAATTCAAAGTTATGATACAACAAACCGACTTGTCCATTGTTATGGACACTCATAACTTAAAATTCGACTGTACAAATTGAGGTTACATATTTGGGTTTAAGTAAACATATATAATTGTGGGCAAAAAAAAAAAAAAGTAAACATATATAATTTTGTTCCTCCAAGAAAGAAAAAAAAAAAAAAAAGTAAACAATTTTATTTGTTTGCTTATGAGGATACATGCTTAATTGGTTGGACTAAACCGACCCAGAGCCATATCCAAAAATAAAAAATTTGGGGGTTTGAAGTGACCGTCTCATTGACTTAAGCTTACCCCAAGGGCTGGCCATGAAAAAGTGTGCATGGGGTCGTTGTTTTTAATGAGAAAAACAACATGGATGGCAATGCATGCTAACCCACTTGTAGGTAGCTAGAGAGTAAAATAGAGTCAAGTTGGGTGGCCAATTTGACCGGAAGCCTTGAATCGTTCCACTAAAAATTAAGAGGGGCAACTTCATGGAATCTAGCTAGAAAGAAAAGTCAATGGTTGTGTTTCTTGTTTTCGTTGGTCATTCGCTTTCATTAGCGATGGAGCGCAACTTGATTATAATTAGTTTCTTTGTTTCAACACATTTTTTTTTTTTTTTTGGCCAAGACACTTTTGTTTTGGCTTAAAATAAAGAGTTATTTATAAAAATGCTCCCTCATGATACATGCCTCACTTTATATTTTAAATTTCATTTTATCTCATTTTGCTTCCCAAGTTTTAATTAACATGTTTTTAATTTTCCCAATCCGTCAACTCCATCGACTTTATTTTCTCCTATGCTGATATGGCTTAGAAACAACAAAATTTGGAGGAGTATGCTTTTTTCATTTTTTTGACTTGTGCTCACAAAAATACTCTTATAAAAATTGTCATTTATAAGTCACTTTAGTATGGGAAACGAAAAAGTGAACAAAGTTAACCAATGGGGGACAAATTGACAAATGAATCAAAATTTAAAGAAAAAAGTGAGACACGACTCACGAGTAATAATTTAATTAGGGGCATTCTTCCATTTTGTTATTTTTGGTTTCTGAAATGCAATTGCAATGGTGGGATTACAGTTCTTCTTCTATGGCTTTTTTTTTTTTTTTGGTCTCTATTATCAATGTTAACAGTGTGTTAACGCCCATTATTGAGGACTGCAAAAGGGCCTGGTGAAGGTACAGTGTTTCACTAAGGTATTATAAATTTTTTTGTCTTAATAACATGGATTGTAAAGTCAATTAAATTGTTTAATATTGTAATTTCATCTTATATGACATTCACTTTGTCATGTTAATTTTTTCAAAGACTATATTACCAAGCTTTTGTTATAAATGGAAAAAATTAACTCCAGCCCCAAATTGTTTCATCTCTAAAAAGTCATCACAATATTCCTTAAAAAATATATCTCTTATCTTATTTGGAAGCATAATGTTCATCTCATTCATTATTTTATTTTTTGTTGTTGGCCTTTTATTATATCTAGGCGGAATGTTAATTTCATTTTGTCATTTAGCTCCTAACTTTTTTCTTTGTTCGAGAGTCAAGAACGCTGTGCCGGTCGAACCAAGGACCATGCTTGACTTTAGCATATCACAAAGCCAATTGGCCACAATGGGACCGGCAGCTCCTAACTTTTGTTATTATAGAAAATGGATGCCTAAAATCACGATTTAGAAACTTCCAAAAATGACTTAAAAAATAATATTTCAAAGATAACATATATACTTAATTTGATAAAATAAAAAAGATAACACATGTACCATATATATATATGGATAATAATTTAAAATTAGACTATAAATCTAAACCACACATTCAGTATAAGCCAACTTAATCAATAATTTACATTCAGTATAAAAATATTTCTTTATAAATATTAATTACTCTACTTCAGCAATTGCTTCCAATTCTAGATTCAAGCGTCTTGTAGGGACACTTGCAGTTGTCCGAGTAGTACCTGTAGATGCAAAAGGATTGGGAGGCATGGTTAAGTTTTCTCCTCCTTCCAACATTTGAACTACCACTTTCATCGAAGGACGATTTACCGGGTTCCATTGGATGCACCAGAGCCCTACAATTGCAAGTTTCTTTGAAATATTACCATCTCCTTCTTCCCTGACAATATAGATCCGTAGGTCTTCTCTTTCTTCTAGAAGACTATAGATCCATTCTGGGTAGTAAACTTCATTGGTGGCCTCTGTGGTTGGACCAATATTCTTCCTCCCTCCTACCATCTCAAGCAATAGCATTCCAAAACTATAGACATCCGACTTATAAGACACATTTCCAAAGTTTCTAGAGAACACTTCAGGTGCAATGTAGCCCATGGTCCCCCTTGCTGTAGTCATTGACACTATACTTTGATCCTTGGAACATAACTTGGCCAAACCAAAATCAGATATTTTTGGAATGAAATTTTGGTCTAGCAAAACATTATGAGGTTTGATATCGAAATGTAGGATTCGTTGATTGCATCCTTGGTGGAGATACTCAATTCCTTTTGCTATGCCTAGAGCAATGTCTTGCAACTTATTCCAACCCAGGAAACAATTCTCATCATCTGCTGATGAAATGAAATCCTGCAATGAACCATTGGGAAAGAACTCATAAACCAGAGCTCGTCTATATCCATCAGCACAAAAGCCAACCATGCGGACCACGTTGACATGGTAGATATGACCCATTGTTCCCACTTCATTTATGAACTCTTCCCCATTTCCCTTAGAATTGTTGAGGAGTTTCACAGCAACAAAGAATTCAGATGAAAGCTTTCCTTTGAAAACAGTTCCGTAGGCTCCTTCTCCCAGCTTGTCCTTGAAGTTATATGTAATCCTCTTAAGATCTGCATAAGAATATCTACTTGGCTTGAGAGCTTTATAATCCTCTAGAAATCTTTCAATTTTTAATCGATTCTCCTTTTCCTTTCTATCAGAACTGTAGAAACGATAGACTGCAACGACCAGTAGTGAGAGAATGAGTGAACCCAGGGTTGTACCTGCAAAAAATTAATCCTTGATCAGTAAATGTCATCCCCAGTGTCTCCTAGCTAGACTTGAAAGTTGAAACAAAGTAAAAGACTAGTTGGACAACTCACATGTAGCCACTAATTTCTTTGTTACACCTGCAAACGATAAAGAGAAAATCAAACTGTCATATGCATGCATGTTTGTGAAATTAAGTAATCGATAATTGCAGGAAAATCAATTGATCTTCTACTGATACACTCTTGAATTTATAACAAACGGCTATGACTAAAGTTAAACAAAATCAAACAAAAAACCTCCGCAGAGTATCTGGATCCAATTTGATCAGTTACCCATCTCAATTTTACAAACGTTAAACGTAATATGAAACTAACATGACATCCATTACCATAGTCAATTTACCAGATAATCGAATTCATCCAATTCTGATAACAAGTAAGCAGCACAATATACCATGTGTTAATATCATCATGAACAAATATTCTCACTTGTAATAATTTGTAAGACTTTAGCACAATATACCATGTGATTTGTGAAACAAATTGTATATATATATATATATGTGACCCTTACTTGGTTTCTTCAAGTGAACACATTGAATTTCACTTTTGGCGCCATTGTTTCTGAATCTACACTTGTTGCCCTCTGCTTCACATTCTGTACAATTTGGTTTAGACCATTTCAAATGGAGAATGCCATCTCGGTTCAAATCTGGATCCGGCACTGATAAAACATCATACATCTTTGTACAAGACTGTAGGTCGCTCCCTATGGAATACTGTGAATAAACGGCATAAGTTTTGTTATCCGGTCCACTAAGGCAGGGGACTTGAAGATATATATCTCTTTCATCAGGACAGTGGAATAAGGTTATGTTGTAGTTGTCGGTGGTTTCCACTTCCGGGAAGTAGAAGGGAGAGTTTGACATGTTGGGGATTTCTAAAGGCTTTACCAGCAGGCAATTAAGTGGATCATGTAGTTGGATTTTTTGATTCTTATAATCTATACGTTTGACAAAGAATTTTATTAGTACTACACCCTGACCCTGCTCATTAAGAACCGCTGCCTCATGTCCGCTTCGACGGAATGGGAAATGGATAGCCAGGGCATGATCATCCCCACACTTGGATTCTGTGCACGCACTTTGGGTTGTGCCAAAGAACGCCATCAACAATATGCAAAAGGAAGAGATGAGCCTTTGCTGCATTTCTAAGGTAATAATGCCCATGAGAAAGTAGTCTTGCATATTGGGTTGGATATGTCCAATATATCTTCCCTTCTTCGATTGACCAATCATGTTTTAGAGGGAAAGTCTCACGAAATGGTGCTTGTCTTGTATTGAAATGGCACTATTAAAAGGTGCCATTGACTGACTATTAAAAGGTGCCATTGACTGACTCACTGTGAAATGACATCATGGCTTACCGGCCATACGGATAAAGAAGTCCAAGGAGTTTTTTACATATTGAATTAGCCTTCATCTACCCTCATGCAATATATATACCATCTAAATTGAGCTATGTGTCAAACCCTCTCTCTCTCTCTCTCTCTCTCTCTCTCTCTCTCTCTCTCCCTCCCTCCCTCCATGGGAATACTTGGAAGGTCATTCAGCTTGTCTGCGCGGATTCTAACGGTAGCCTTTCTTGTTTTATGGGGCGAAACTTGTAAGGCTAAGGATGATAATAGCCTTTCCAAGTGTACCCCTTCTTCCTGCGGCAACATCCATAACATAAGCTACCCTTTCCGACTAACAAACGATCCAAAGCACTGTGGCGAGTCGGTGTGTACTCTCTCTTGTGAGAATAACATCGCAGTACTGGACCTACCTTCTAGAAAGTACCACGTACAAGCAATCAACTATCATAACTCTACGATCCGAGTCGTAGATCCTGGCCTTGGCAACAACAGTTGCTTCTCCATTCCTCGTCATTCTTCACCCCCTATATTTGGATATCCGTATTCTCCGACTTCAATCGATATGTGTTTCTTCAAGTGTCCGAATCCGCTGAATTCTTCTCGGTATGTGGACACTGTTCCATGCATTAATACTACTCAATTAGAAACGTACAGTTATGTCACGGTTTGGGAAATAGATGCAAGGGAGTTGGGGGAGGGCTGCAGTGTAGAGTGGATTGCTCCACTTCCCCTGCTATTGGTCGGTCAGAACTTCCGGCCCTACAACAACGCTTCTTATAAATACATAGACATACACAATGCAATGATGTATGGTTTTCAGCTTCACTATTCGCCATATCTGACTTGCACTAGAAGCCGATGGAGCATGAATTATAAATGCTTTCCTGACAACATCGTAGGTGAGTCAACTATTACTCTTCTTAATGTGATACACAGTACATGATATGAAAAATACGCGCGATATGACTTGGGATTGGTTTATCTATTTAATTGGGATAGAACTATTTGTATTACTATTTATTAATTTATTTATATATCTAAGACTGGGGCAGAGCTAAATTACCCCAAGAAAGAAAATAGAAGTAGTAAAGTTGTCCATGAGTTGCTAGTATGGTGTAGAATTGTAGATTGTGTTGAGGATGTGTTTTGGGCCTTTTGGCTGGAGGAGGGGCCGTCTTGGCTTGTTTCTTTCCTCCAAGCAGATGGTCATCTATGCTCATCTGAGTACTATCAATAAATTTTGGCTGCTAGCTAGCCTTTTCATAAAAAATAAAACTAAACTAGTAAACTTATCCAGCCGTGTCGCATTCTTTTTTTTTTTTTTCAATAATATATATTTATATATATATATTGTTACCAAAAACATAAATAATATGTATTAGGAAATAATTAAGACTGGGAAGCCCACGAAGTCAATGGCCGGCCAGCAGAGTAAGGCCAAATATCTAATATTCATACCTTATATTTTATTTTTATAATTAACTAAATTATTTGTTCATAAAATTTGAACTTATCCACTTTGCCTAATATTCATATCTAATAAAAATTTCCTTTACCTATTATATTGTATTGATGAGGTGTCACAACATGACCCCTTCAAGGCCAAGCATGGCTTTGCCCCTAATATAAGAGATCTGGTATCAATATGCATATTGAGGGACTTAACATGAGGGATAAATAAGGGACAACTCATTTAAGTGTTGGATTTAACATGATTGTAAAATCAATAATTCATAATTTAATCATTGATTGTGTTGTCCCTCACTTATTCATTATATTAAGTCTCTCATATAAGCCAAATTGATCTATATATATATATATGGTATAAAAACTGTGGTATGTACATAACCATATGATCCATTGTAAATTTGAATTCTCTAATATACAGGTTTTTTACTAGCTTGTTCCAATTCTAGCCATATATTACAAACTAACAGCATCTCATTTGCTTAGTATCTAAAGTTAGAAAAAAAAAAATGCTTATAATTACTGTGGTAATGAAAAAAAGTCTCACTTGATATTATACAAGTTTTCACTAAAAAGAACATATCCTCTATTAGAAATCAATTGATCAAAATGTGCATATGTGGTACTCCCTAACCATCAATTCGATCGGATTGATATTTGGGTATCATCTAGTTAGGCATGCAGATTATGGTGATCCATAATGAATCATTGTACCAAAAACCATTTGTGACTCCATTAGCAAATATGATTTTATTTAATTTGCTTTTCTTTTTTTTTATTCGAGAAGGGGGATTCAAACTTGGGTACAAGGGTAAATTTTATTTATCTTTCCAACTGAACTACCTATCAACTGCATTTTTTTTGTTTTTGTTTTTGTGCTTAGCAAAGTTATATATCACAACTCGATTTTGTGTGTTAATTAATGTTGTTTTTACTTTGTTATTATAGGTTTGTTTCAACTTATATGGGAAGCTATTTGCAGTAAGCATCTACTCTCTCCAAAAGTCCTTTCTTTCTTGGTTCTCTTCACTGATTTTCCAAATTAAAGTCCTTTCTTTGGTATTTCGTATGTGACATTTATGAATGTAGAAAAATGAACTTGGGACAAAGAAGGATAGATTTGTGTCCTGATTTGTAATTAATTATCTCCCTTTAGCTTCAATAAAATTTGCTTTAACTGTAAAAATGAAAATAGAATAAACCAAGTTATTAATTAATTGGATACATATAACCAAATAATCATAACCTACAATTAAAAGTACTCTTTCGTTTTTCTTCTAAAAAAAAAATTACTCTTTTTTTTTTCTTCTAAAAAAAAAAAGTACTCTTTGTTTTTTATATTTGACATATGAGAGAGTCGAATTTAAAACCTCTCTAACATTTTAAAGAGAAATATTATTAAACCAATAACTAGATGGTGATCAATTAATATTGCAATTCTTGGGTGGAAAATGTATATTTCAGAACTTGATTTCAAATTCTAATTATGACTAGACATGCTAATGTTGTTTTATGTTTTCTCTCATTGTAGGTTTCTTTGAGCCTGGACATTATGTATATCTTGGAGGTAAGAAATCTCACCCCAAAAGTATCTTTTACTTTTTTTTTTTTTTTTTTCAGTTGCATGACCATTAATAGTGAGTAGACAAACATGAACTTGGGACTAGGGGGTTTAGAAGGTATGATTATTACACCCCAAAAGTATCTTTTCATCCCAAAAAAATGACATAAAATGATGAGTTAGATAAACACATGAGCCTTCTCTTCGAACATTTTTTTAAAAGGAGATTAAGGTTAATCCAAGTATTGGAGCAATCTATGAATTTGGATGCTTCGTTGAGCTAAAAAATTTATATTCTAATCTCTAAGGTCTTGTTTGATTCACGAACTTGAATTTATGAGTATATTTTCCTTTTGGGGGATCATTTTCCCATGGTATAGGAAATGATTTCCCATGGTCGCACTTACCAAACATGGGAAAGAATTCCAAGCCCCAAGCTCACGAACCAAATGGAGCCTAAATACATATCTTGTGGTTTCCATAGTAATAAAAGAGTTAGTACGGGAGAGAAATTAGTACAATATATTCTACTATAACCTAATTAACAGTGTACGCCAATACAATTTGCTAAGTAGGGTCGGCTTGGCCCCTAAACATGCACTACCCATGCTCTATTTGGCCCTAAGAGATTAATGGATCGCGTTAGGCCTTGTGAAATTAGAATTGACCCAGGCCTTGCAAATGGGTGAAAGCATCTTATAGGTGGGGTCTAATTTGTCCCAACTGAAGCTTAGAGAGAATAAAGTGAACAAGACTAAATTTTATTTTTAGTCCATCTAGTTTAGGTCAAGTATTACTTTTGTTCCTATACTTTCAATCATTCTAATTTTGATCATGTACTTTATTAACAGCTACAATTTAAGAGTAATCATGATTTTTGTTCATTAAATAGTCAAATATGTTGCACTTTGGCTTTACAAACATTTGCGATTTTGGCCATGTAATTTACAAACTATTGTGACCTTTGTTCTGTAATTTACAAAAACCATTAACAATTTAAGTACAGACTTAATGATTTAATGGAAGGAAATACTAATGTTAGTGTTTTCAATTGAGGACCAAGATCAAAATAATTGAAGGTATAGAGTATAAGGAACAAAAGTGAAATTTAGTCATGTAAAAAAATATTGTCAAGTTTACAAAGCATGGAAACTTTAATAGTTCAACACTTGTTAGTAATAACAATATACATCTAAAAAAACAAAAANAGATCAAAATAATTGAAGGTATAGAGTATAAGGAACAAAAGTGAAATTTAGTCATGTAAAAAAATATTGTCAAGTTTACAAAGCATGGAAACTTTAATAGTTCAACACTTGTTAGTAATAACAATATACATCTAAAAAAACAAAAACCACTAAGCCACAATTTTCTTAAAAAAAAAAAAAAAAAATAGATACATAATATCATTATTATATTGTAGATGCTATTTTGACCATTCTAAACCACTAAAGCCACACTTTCTTTTAAAAAATAAATAGATACATAATATCATTATTATATTCTAGATGCTATTTTGACCAAATGCCAAAATTAGGCCTATATTTTCTTTATTTTTGGGCTTTAAGTTTTGGGGGAAGTTGGTCGAAGTTGTGCTTGGTTTGGGTTGAGCTTCGAGTGGGGCATGGTTAAAAATCTTGAATTGCAAGACCAATCCCTTGCACATACAGCCCAGACTATCCATAACATTAGGCCATATGAGTTGGCCCAATCCCCAAAAATATGGTCAAGCTCGTCCGGACCCCTGGAGCCTATGCCTACCTTACAGGCCTACTAGAATGAAGTTTACAACCTATGAAGGTATGCTCATTAAAGTGCAATTGATATAACACAAAAATAATAATAAACGCTCATCGAGTGATCTTAAGTTGTTCAGTCTAGTGGCCATTAGCCTTAGCTCAAATGGCATGGGATGGATGGAGTTAAGGTTGAAATCCTAAGTTCAAACTTCCATGTAACATGCAAAAAAGTTAATTCTAATGTATTTGGGATTGCACTTTTCAAAAGTCTTTAATTTTGTTCGCTTTTGTAATATTTTTTGCAGATTATACGCATCCCCTCATTAACATTGGTAAGAGCTTCTATTTCATTCATATAATCAAATCTTTGACTATGGTCACTTTATTCACTCTCCAAACTTAATGTTTGTTCAATTTTGTTAACATTTGTTATGTGTATTTTGCAGATCAACGATGGCTACCACTCATTGTCATTGGTAAGAGCTTATCCATACGTGCACCAAATTCTTTTACCAAATTTTTCACCAAATAATGTGGCCGTTTTTTATTTATTCAAGCTTAGACTCATTCACTACAAAAAATAAGGTTTTAGTCACAACATAATTTGTAACTAAAAGTGTAAATTTTGTGACTAAATGTATTAGTCACAATAAGCATTGTGACTGTGTTGTAACTAAAAAGCCTATAACTAAAAGTCATAGTTGTGACCAAATAGGCTATTAGTTACAATAACTTTTGTTACTAATAGTTTTAGCTACAACTGAAGATTTGGTAACAAGAAAAAATTTGTCACTATATCTACATTTAGTCACAAATTAAAGAGCCTGTAACTAAAAGTCCGTTTTTTTATAGTGTATATTCTCAACCTCCTAAAATATTCTAACATATGTGTATACATGCACTACATCACTTGGTGAACAAATTTATTGATCTTAGCATTATTTAGAGCAAAATTCTCTCAATCTTTCATGAAAAACTATAAGTTGATTTGGAAGCAAGTGGAAGATAATGATGCACACAAATAGCATCCTAACAGAATCTGGCTAGCTAGTAATATTACCAATAAAAAAATGATGCTCAAGCAGTTGGTTTGATCCAAGGCATACTTGGAATCACCAAAATGTTGAAAGACATAGTAACAAATCAATTTCTTTAGTACTCATGATTTTTTTGGTGATGTTCCTACACAGGACTACTTTATCCGGTAAAATTTATATTTGGCACTCCATTTGTGATGGCGTTTTTGATCTCTAAATGGCGAAGAAGACATTTGTCAATGTATAGCACTATCGAAGACTTTCTTCATATGGATAACAACTTCATGCCAATAAGGTACAATTATTCACAGATTAAGACGATGTCTAATAGATTCAAGGATAAATTGGGTGAGGGAGGCTATGGCTCTGTGTTTAAAGGAAAATTACGCAGTGGCCATTTTGGAGCAATTAAGATGTTGGGTAAGCCCAAAGCTAATGGACAAGACTTCATGAGTGAGGTAGCTACAATAGGAAGGATTCACCATGTTAATGTGGTGCAACTCGTTGGTTATTGTGTTGAGGGATCAAAGCATGCTCTAGTATATGACTTCATGCCTAATGGATCTCTTGATAAATACATTTATTCTAAAGAAGGAAGTATCCTCTTAATTAGTTGCAAGCAAATGTATGAGATTTCTCTTGGAGTTGCTCAAGGGATTCATTATCTACATCAAGGTTGTGACATGCAAATTCTACATTTCGATATCAAGCCGCATAATATTCTTCTTGATGAGAATTTCATCCCAAAGATTTCTGACTTTGGGCTTGCAAAATTATACCCAACAGATAATAGCATTGTCTCTTTGACGGCAGCAAGGGGAACAATGGGATATATGGCTCCTGAGTTGTTCTATAAAAATATTGGAGGTGTCTCATACAAAGCTGATGTCTATAGTTTTGGAATGTTGTTGATGGAAATGACAACCAAAAGAAAGAATTTAAATGCATTGGCAGAGCATTCAAGCCAAATCTACTTCCCCTCATGGGTGTACGATCAATACAATGAAGGAAAGGATTTGGAGATAGATGATGTTACAGAGGAGGAAAGAAAAATAGTGAAAAAGATGGTTATAACTGCCTTATGGTGTATTCAATTGAAGCCAAGTGATCGTCCTTCAATGAACAAAGTCATAGAGATGCTCGAAGGAGATGTTGATTGCCTAGAAATGCCTCCCAAGCCTTATTTGTGCCCACAAGAGATTCCTGTCTGTGATGCTCAAGATAATTTGAATCCAGCATGTTCTAACGTGGAGCTAACATGTACTCTGTCAGCTAGGTGATGATCAGGATTTAAACAATTTGAATTTCAATGTAATTTTATATAACGAACATGGTCTCCTCAATTATATAAATATTTGGTGATAATTCTAACTTTTGGGGTATAATTAATTGGAATACAGAGTTGGCTCTCAAATAACATAGTCCTCTATGGATTGAACTGGTTCAAGCGGGTCCAGCCCATTATTAATTTCTCCTAAGCAGCTAATTGTTTTGATATCTATATCAAATATAGTGGGTGGGTTGGATATATATGTCCAGAATAGCTTACTCGTTTCAATGAACAAAGTCAAAGAAATATTGTTGGAAGGAGATGTTGAAAGCTTACTGAAATGCCTCCCAAGCCTTCTTTGTGCCGCAAGAGATGCATGTGGGTGATCTTCACGACAATTTAAATCCAATATGTTCTAATGTTGAGCTAACATGGTCTTTGTCAGCCAGAGCTTGAGGAGGATATGTTCAACCCATTTGAGTCTCAATGTAAATTACTTGTTATATAATGTTTGAAACGTGACATTTTTCCATAAGATATATTGTGTACGGACGCCATGGCTCCTGGTGCATTCACTGTCATTTACATAACTTAGGCCCACCCTGTGATCAAAAGATATATAACTAGCACAACTTAATCAGTACTCAATGCATTTGCATATTACACTATCAAAATTATTTATTTACTTTTTTTTACTTGGGAAAGTACATATTCGAATTTGAAACATCTTTAACATTGTGAAAAAAAAAATAAAAAAATTATGATTAAATACTAAATGCCAATATTTTTCAGTAAAATAGTAAGATATTAATTTTTTTTTAGTTTAGCTTTAACTTAGAGCAAGACATTTTAAATTAAGTCACAAATCTATATGAAATGTGAATTTTTTGACACTAATAGCTCGGAAAAAGTGTGGAGTGCTCGGTAATCTTCCGTTGGTTTTTTTTTTTTTTTTTTCTAGTTTGGTATATAGATGTGGTCGCTAGACAGTCACAGTTTTGACTGTCATGCAGTCACAGTTATAAATGTATGAAATTTATAACAATTCAAAATTTATAAGAGTTTAAGGCTTTTGATTTAGGCTTGAAGAATGATGTCTTACACTATAGATTAAACATTAAAACTTAAGCCTCTCAACACTAAAAAAAACAACAAATGAACTAAGTTGTGGTTGTGGCTCAGTAAAAAAGGTGTTACCATTGCACAATCACAGTTGAGTTCGTAAACCAACAAAAAATATTAATTTTTCGAGTGCTTGAAAAGTGTTGAGCGCTCGGTAGAATCATGTATTTTAAAGTTGGTACTTCAACATAAATATAGTATTTAAAGTAAAATGACAGAATTTTTTTGTAGTTAAAATGAAAAAAATATTGAAATTTTAGTACATAAAGTTAACGGATCTAAAAAAATACTACTAAATCGTAATTAATGCACAAATAATACATAATGCACCATTTTTTTTTTCTTTCTACCGATTTTGCTTTCAAAGAAAAACTTTCTTCCAATTGTATATTTGTGTTGATGTCTAGTTTGGAGCTTTTCATTATAACTTTTTCGAGAAATTATATGTGAAACAAATTTTTTGGCTGATGGTTTAACTTTTCCCGGTTTCTTTTTAAACTCCATTTAGATTTTGAGATTTGCACTAGTGGTCTCTCTTTCAGACTTTCAGTTGTTTCAGGCTTTGAGCTTTTAATTTTGGTAAATGAGGTTGTGGTTGTTTTTTCGTGCGATCAATTTTAAAATTTCCTTTATTGCTGTAAAAGAAAAATATCAAAAAACTTTTTTTTTTGGAAAAAAACAATTGAGCATTTTTTTGGGAAATTTTTATTTGGAAAAATGGACAGGAGTACAGGACCATAAGAAAATAGAAGAGGAATATCACTCAAAAACCTACGACCCCCAAAGTCTGAGAGAGTGTGGTTTCGACCCGAAACACCATGTCGGTGTCCGAGGAAAACGCCAACATCCGAGACCACCACCGCCGGTTACTGGCGCAGAAATTCGAGCTCCGACGAAACCTCTACAAGGCCCTCTGCAAGGACCCCAGCCTCCCCGGCGAGCTCCGCGAGGAGAACCGCTACAAGCTCTCCAAGCTGCCCCGAAATAGCTCCTTCACGCGCCTCCGCAATCGCTGCATCTTCTCCGGCCGCGGACGCGCCGTCTACGAGACCTTCCGAATGTCCCGTATCGTCTTCCGTGCGCTGGCGTCCAAGGGCATGCTCAATGGCGTCAAGAAGGCGTCTTGGTAGTTGCCGAAACGGTGCGTATTGGGTGCTTCATGTCCATTATTTTCTTATTCTTTTTGCAGTGCTTACGAATATTTACTGGGCAGTCTCTTTTCTTGAAATGGGGTTCTTGTGAATTCGAAATACTAGTGCTATTGAAGAGAATTTGATGCTGAGGAAATTGCAAAATGCTTATTGGGAAATGGAAATCTTGATAATTCTTAGAAACTAATTTAGAGTAGGAGAAGTTTGGGCTGTGAGGGGCAGAGATTTGAAGATGTAAAAGATGCTAATATGGGTGAAATTATACAATATGTCTTGGTAGTTACAATATGTTTATCTGGCATTTTCTTTTTCTGAAATGGGTTTCATATGTATTCGAAACACTAGTGCTGTGGAAGAGAATTCAATGTTGAGAAATGACGAAATGATTAATTGGGAATGAAAATCTTGATAATTCTTTACCAAACAATAAATCTTTAATTTCTAATTTAGAGGAATAGAAGTATGGGCTATAAGGGGCAGACAGTTGAAGATGTCAAAGATGCCAATATGGGTTGTGGAAGAGCTTCGGCCTCTTGGCTAGTGTAATGGGGTTGCTTTGAATGTTGATAGTCATACATCTTAATTGAGCATTGCTCTCTTTTTTGCAAGACTATGTCTTCTAAGTTTGACCATGCATTGCCTGTCTAATTTTATGTTAGTTTGCTTAAGTATAAGCACTTTCCTTGTAAATTATTATTCTTGTAAGAAGAAATTGGGGTTTGGCCATCATGGTATCAGTTACCCTGAAATCTAAGGATTTGGGCACTTTACATGCTTAGCTGTTGGCCTCAATGTCTAAAGGATGTCTACACTGGCCATCTTAGAATTGTGATACTTCCATCACCATCTCTAGAAATCTGTTGTAGTAGCTCAGTAGATTGTTAAAACAATAGAGGAGGAAAATGGTAGATGGTAAACTTTTTGCAGAAGCTACTTTTGAAACAATGGAAAGGCCGAAGGGCTTCTAGTTTCAAGGGCACTAGAATTGGCAATTCTTATTGAATTATCCAGAGGAGTTTAATTCTATTGATTTTGAGAAAGAGGGCACCCACTGACTCGAAGTTTCTGGATTTTCAATATCTAATATTTACAGAAAACATAGCAAATTGGTGGCTTTTGAAATGAAATGCAATTTATCGGCCCACCTTAGGGTAGCAGGTAAGGTGACCTGGCCTTTTTCTTGATAAATATTGTTGATTGGGTATTAGGGGAACTGACTGACCTAACAAAATGAACTAAGGTGATGTATTCGGTGTTAAATTTTAAGAGAGGTATATTGTGCGTAGAGGAAACAGAAAGTTTGACAAGTTAATTTGTCTATGCAATGATACAGGGTGGAGCCTTTTGCAAAATAAATTAATTGTTTACTAGTAAAAATTTTGTTTTCTAGAATCATTGTAATGTTAAGACCACTCAAAGCTCATTTAGAAATGAAGTAATTCTTCTCTCTTTTTTTTTTTTTTTTTT